>BGPR01044405.1:0-12624 GCA_013235015.1 Araneus ventricosus | reverse complement strand
AGGCAACTTCGTGCATTTTAAGAGTGAGTGGTTCCAGAAACAGACGAGTGAGCGAATTTGGTTAATAGAAATTATCAAATTTTTTCAAAAATGACATACAAAAATCAGTGATAAACTCTCTGAAATTGTTATAGGGAGAGACACAACCATTTTAAAATATGGAGAATATTTTAGGTCACATGAACATTCCATTTGCACCTCAGAGAGAAATTCCTGTGGAGAGGCCTAAGGGAATCACTGTATGTAATATTTATGCACACAAAAGTGTCTGCTGGAAAAGTTATAAGAGAAACTAATGCAGAGATGATTGCGCCTGATTCGAAATAAGAATTACTTTATAGTTACGCTTTTCTATTAGGTAGAAATTTATTGTACTATCAAGGGCGCATCAAATCAAGGAAATGTAAATATAAAATCCTTTGGAAACCAGAATTGAAAAAAGCTTGCAGACTTTCAATATCTGGAAAAAAGATTTTTTAATTGTCGATACTTAAACATATATGTAACAGGTAGGTAGAAGTTGAATTATATTCAAATCTTAAGAAACATGAGTATATTAAGTTACTATATTCATTTTATACCTGCATGCGTGATTGATGGGTTTCTGAATTAGAATGCAGTTGTAATTGGAACTGTTCATGGATTTTCGATTTACTGCTGCGAACTTGTTTGTTATGCAAACTAATAAGATGTTGATTTTAATAGTAAACCGAACTTCCTGTAAATTTCTAACAGATCTACTTATGATGCGAATTCATTATTAAATTGGAAAACGGAGTACTATGAATTTTTTTTCAGGTTTGCAAAAAACATGCAACTGATGTGTGAGCTTGAGTTTGAATAGTGTTAAGGGTTCACATTGTGGGAGCAAAATTGGTTCTGTATATATATTTTTTTTGTATTGATTGCATTGGCTTTATAAAAGCAGGGTCTGTAAACTATTTGACCTGAAGTTTGATCGTAAAAAAAAAAACATTGGCTGCGCGTTCTTCCATATCTTGATTCTTCAACCTTGTACAAAATAATAGAAATGCACCGCAGATTTGAAACATCACTCAAACTCAATAGACGTTACAATTTACTTTACTAAGTTCTTTGATTAATAAAAAATGAATGTGCTTCTTTCTGCTACCTATTTTCTTGGTTTAATGCGCTATAATATAGATAGTGTAACTTTCAAGTATCATGTGGGGTCGCTGTCAACACTGTTTACAGGCTAATTTTGAGCAACAGCGATAAAAAAAAAAGTGACTAATCGAGGTATTTGAATCCTTATCTAGAATTTTAGCTGCAATGACTAGAATATCAAGAAATTTGTTAGTTTTCATAAACCAAACTATTCTTTTCTTTCCCTACTGGCTGTCGCCCATAAAAGGGCAGCCTATGGCAGGCATAATTTTGTATTTTCTGCACATTTGTAGAAATTGCATCCATCTTTTGTATTTTCTCACCTCGGTGATATATTACAATGTTCTTTTAAGTAACTGTTGATGCAAAAAATTTTTGAAAACCCGATCTATATTGATGAAACTGAATTTTTCTAATCTTTTTCTTATTAATGAAACCAGATTGAACAGTGATTTAAATTAAGGTTTTGTATGTTTTGTAATATGTTTTATTTGTTGACTGCCTGCACGTATTTAGAAATACTTCCATTAAAAATGGGAAGTGTGTTGATACTGAAACAAATCTTTCATACATGCACAAAGATTGTTTTTTTTAAACCTTAGGACAGAAAGTTTTTTCCTAGTATTTATTTATAAATAATACTGTAGATGACTGTTAAATTGAATTTAAATTATGGAATTAAGAATTCATTGCTTGTCATTGACGCCAGATTTTTAATTTTGAGCGAAATTATAACTGTTTTTCAAAAACAAACAAAAAATAAGTATTGTTGAGCAATGGATTCGGAAACCCTCCGCGCTTTTGCGCAGGCGCCGGGCGGAGTTATTTTCATCAAAATAGGGGGAAAGTGAAGAATGGAAGGGTGATGTTTACATTTTACTGAGCGTGATCTAACAAAGAACTCCGGAAATGCGCTCATACGACTCATTGCCTGACACCCCTTTCCGGTGTAAAATCGTCCAAAAGTGGTAGTCTCGGAATCCGTTGCTGAACAATATTACTGTGGTTCATATGCGCTTTCCTTTCAACACAGTCTCGAATCCTAATTGTTATTTCCTTCATTTTCCAATAAATGTTTTTCGGAAAATTAAGAAAAGATGTTCGGATTCCTGAGGTTCTACTGTAGTAAGGAACACTAATTAGTAAATGTTTATTTAATGGAAAGCACACTACAGAGAACTCCATTTACAGAGCGCTATAAACAACAAACACAAAGAACAAAAGCCACAATGAGCAAATAAAAAAATGCGCTAGAAAATGAAAATTTGAATACAGAGAATACACAAAATTTTGCAAACGCTTACAGTGACTCAAAAAAGTATTGGGGCAGAATAAGCTATCAAACATTTTGTGAAAGAATAAATCATTTTTTTTATTTCAACCAAATGCTTTTTGTACATGTCATATCTGTAGACTAAATAAAATCCAAAAACATGAAAATTAATTTACAGTATTGTTACAGTAATACTGGAATGAACATTTCTTGTTGCATAACTGAAATTAATGGTCAAAGAAGTTTTGGGGCACGCAAGCAAAATTGTTCTATATCACTCAAACATTATTTCTTAATAATGTGTTGGTCCTCCTTTACATTTTATGATTTCATTCAGTCGCTGAAGGATGGATTTCACAAGATTTGCACAAACATTTAATTCTATTTTATCCCATTCAGACATGAGTTTTTCTCTAAGTTCATTTTTGCTGGAAATTTTAAATTTAGGAATTCTGTTATTCAAATGGCCCCAAATATTCTCAATGGGATTGAGGTTCGGACTCTGTGTAGGAGTTCTAATTACTTGGAGACAGTGATATAAAACCCAGAGCCTGCAGATATGAGCATTGTGCTTTGGGTCATTATCCTGATAGAGTTTGTAATGTGGCAATATGCCCATTTTCTCAGCACTCTGTTTCAAATTTTGTTTTAAAATGCCTAAATACATATATTTGTCCATCATTCCATCAATAAAATGTAAATTCCCCACACCCACGGCACTCATACAGCCCCAGACCATCGATTGTGTGACATTTGCGTACAGATACGTTTCCGTACAACTCATTAAGGCGCAATAAATCTTGTAGCTCATCCCACAAGAGGGGTTAGTGTAGGTTTGCTAGAACTTCTGGCTCTTGGCAAGTATGTTTGGCGAGCAGACCGAAAAAAGAGAAAGTTTCTCTGGACGTAATAGTGATTAATGTTTCAGAGTCTCTTAAATATTTCTGAGAGAACTTTTATGAATTATTTAACATATTAATGAAATAGATTCGAACAGCTTAAAAGTATAGAAATTCTTAATGTACATAGTTTTCTCCTTAATTTTTATGAAAATCCAAAAAAAAAAAGACTAAAGAATTTGAAATCATGTTAGTGAATGTAAATAAGAGATTGAAAAAAAAAATAAAACCTTCATATTTTTCATAAAAAATATATGCTCTTTAATATTAGATAGTTAGGCCATCATTTTAATAGCATTATTTCGTTCTATAAGTTAACTATAATTTAATTATGAATTTATAAAATTTTTGGTAAGCTGAAAGCGTGAATATCTCTACTAGTAATAACCAGCGGGAGTGTTCTCCCCTAAACTTTCTCGTTCCTCCTTCCCCCGCGTGGATATTCGAACCTACTGTTATCCAGAATCCAATGACTATCAGACGGTTTTTCATTATAGTGATTGAAAAATATCTAGGTAAAGAATTCAAAGAGATGCGTACCGATTAAAACGCATCTATCGCACACTGCTAGGTTTCACTCTTGCCGTCTCAAGGACAAACTGACGTAATTCACTCTTTCGCGAGCACAGACGATTGCTTCCGTACGCATGCGCGTGGAGATAGCGGATTGGTTTCAATGGTAAATTATATAGGCCGACAGACAGTCAACCCTTTGACGGATTTTGTCCAAAATTTGATAGAAACCTACAAATTATGTTTAAAGACCACATACCAAATTTCATCCCCGTAGCTCTCATAGTTTTCGAGTTATCGTGTTCACAGACACACAGACAGACATAATTCCAAAATTGTGTTTTTCGGACTCAGGGAAGTCTAAAACGTGGAGATCCGTCAAAATCTCGAATTCGAATTTTTTGACGATTACAATACTTTCTCTTTGTATACTTCGTATACGAGAAAGTAAAAACACGTGTGTGTTTGCTGGAGCTCTACATGACAAACCTAGATCTATCAATTTTCGCACAGATATACTCTGAAAAGTGAGAAGATGCACCACAGAGAGGCATTTTGAAATATTAATTAATTAAAGATTAAGCAAAATTTTGGCGTTTTTCCATCATAACTTCCGTAAATATTATCACACATATTTGAGTCAACTGAAATTCAAAAAAAAAAAAAAAAAATTATCCTTTTAATGATTCTAGTTGGTAGTAGTCCAATTTTTCCTCTTATTTTAATAAATTTCCGAATATATTTTTTATGCATAATTTTCAGTAATAATTCTCCTTGTTGTATTGAAATTCAAACCATTTTCATTTTTAATAAAAATATTTAATGATCTTGATTCTTTTTCTATTATTGAAAGCTAAGATGATATTCAAATGGATTTAACTTTTTCGTTTTATTAATTTTCCTGTGAAGTATTAAACAGATCCTCTAAGATAATAAGTATTTTAGTAAATATATTCAGCAACCTCAAAGATCATGGTTCTTAATGTTTAATCTTTTATTTACATATTTCAATTTAGTTATGCTTCTGGATGTAAAATGTGCGGCGTCATTTTTATAATGAAACCAAACGCATATTTTGCATAATGAAATCTCTACTAATAATAAAGGAGAATGAGGTACTCGTGTTTTTGTATATCTGTCTCTGTCTTGAGACTCTACAAGGCAGATTGCTGGACCTAGAATTATGAAATTTGGCACAAACATACTATGGAGGGTGGAAATGTGCACCTCGGAACCCTTGCTTTTGAAATTTTAATTAGAAATTTAATTAAAAATTAGCGAAATTTTGGCGTTTTCCTTTAATAACTTCCGAAAGTATTGCAGCACAAAAATAATTTTTACGTCCTCTGAAATTTCAAAAAAATTATTTTTTCAATTATATCAATTAAATTGCAGTACAATACTGTCCTAATACATTTTGCTTTCATAATTTATTTCATCAAATTTTTTATGGAATCTGTAAGCTCTCTGAGATATTACGTATATTAAGAAATATATCCAGTTAGCTGAACGATTTTGGTTGCTATGTTTTCATTCTGCAGCTGGCCATAAAATGTGCTGTGGCATTTTAATGTTGAAATGAAATGCATATTTTACATGCGGAATAAATAAGAAATTGAAAATCGCACCTACAACGTGTAATTAGATGTTACGTGACACCGTCAGTTATCTAACTCGGAACAAGTACAAGAACAGAACAAGTACAAGGCCATTAAAAGAGCATGGATTAAATTTCTACCACAATCTGAAGTTTAAAATTACGTTGTTAAGGGAACTATGAACATAAAATGATGCAAGGTTCAATTTAAACCATATTCCCTGTAAGCAAGCTGGTCGTCGAAGGTGGTTAGTGATGAATAAAAAAGGGAAGTTGATGTCGATAAACGTCCAATTAGATGACATGGACAGATACTTGACTACGTTAGGGACTTTCATAAAGAAAATGAAAATAGCAAGTGCAAAGCTACTAAAAGAACGAGGGTTAAATATTTAACCCTATTTGAAGTTTAAAATTACTTTGTTAAGAGAACCATGAATATTAAGTTATGCATAAGAAATTCAATTGCAAATAAACAAAATCTGTATTCCTGGCGAACAAGCTAGTCGCCGAGGTCTGCTAATCGGAAATATAATTTAATTTTTTTTAGCTATTAAAATTATAGACGATTCTAATGCCTATTATAGTAACTGCATTATTTAGTTGATTGGAAAGTGCTTATTTCAGGTAATTTTAGCACATAAATAAAATAACTTTTTTTAATTACAGATGTTTTTACTCTTAAAATAAAGAAAATTGCTTTTTTAAAATTAAAAGCGTAACTAAATACATCGATAGCTTTAAAATTCATGGCAACCATCTAAATAATTCATACACGTATACAAATTTCCTTTTGCAAACCTAATATAGAATTAAAAATATTTCAAATCTTGCAGCTAAAAATATAACATTCCTAACAACTAAATTTCTACCATAGAAAATATATATATTTTAAATTTAAGAAGTAAAAATTATTTTTGAGCAATAACATTTTCGGAAGTTATCACCCAAACGCCGGCCGTTATGGTGCACGTTAAATCCGTCGGGCCATATGTCCACTCGCTGATGTGGTGCGGCAGTTTGGGAAGGGAATACGTCAGGTGTTGTCCTCGTTATCTGACCACGGTTCATAATTACAATTTCTTTCTCAAAATGACCTTCGCGTTGCTTTGAAATGAGACGCAACTCTGTCTAAATTTAACAATCACCAAAAAACGCCAAAATTTTGCTTACTTTTTGATTAAGATTGTAATTCAAATTTCCTAAAAATCACACCGAGGAATCTTGGAAGGTGCACATTCCTTCTCTCCAAAATATATTAGTGCTATATTTGGTAAATCTACGTCTAATTATCCGTCCTGTAAAGCGCGAACAGACAGAGTCAAACACATACACTCGTTCACTTTTATTCTTAGTAGAAAATCTTAATTTGTAAATTAAAATTCTATAATTAAAGCCTGGATGACTGAATCTTTCGAAACTGCATAAACATTTTCAAAAAGAAGAATATGGCGTTTTCTTTTTGATCGAAAGCATACACCTACGAGAAAAAGAAAGAATAACCTTAAAAAAACTGGTGATTATTGAAGAAAAATCCACTGAACTTCTTAGTGTAAATTAAAAACAAAAACTTTAAATTAATTTAATAAAAATGGGGTTTTCCATTTCTGAAACACGATAACTAAAATTCTATTTAAAATATCTGCATATAATTTGACAAATGCTTTATTTGCAATATTGTCTAGGGAATGAACCGAATCATCTGTATATTGATAATCCAAAGAAAATCAATTGATCTTTTGAGATTTAACAGGAGGCCTTTACTCTATATTACATCATTTTGTCCAGCTAGAAAATGGATGGCTAACATGGCCTAAGGAACCGGGGACTGGAAGAGAGAGGGACATCTTGGACTATGAAGTATCGTTTTATTAGTTTTAGCTAAGGGCAAACGCTTTTACTCTTTTTATATATGTTGCACATAAAACCAGCCCGGCAGCCTTAAGGAACCAACGGAAATCTTATTTCATCTGAGCTCGGGTTCGTCGAGATCGGAAGAGCAAAATCCCCGGGGGCCCCAGCTCAGAGGGGTCCCGCGGTCCGGTGTAAGGAGTTATAGGAGAAGTATTGAGTAATTGGAGAGGGGGCTCCCATTCTAGTACTTTGTCCTAGGGCCAGGCTTGGCTCTAGGTGACATTGTCTCCACTTCCTGTCCATAAGGCCTGCTACTGGTCAATCAGTGTAAATACAGTTCGCTTCACAGCTTAAAAACCGTTGATAAAATCATTTCGCTCTTTTTAACAAGGAGATTGGTCGAATATTGTTGCGCATTTACTATCCAGTTTAATTTAAATGGATGTCTTGGAAATTATTCAGACTTCAAAGAAGAAGGATTGCGCTATATTTGATGGACATCAATATCGTCTACATCGAGCCAACAAGCAAAATATTTGTAGTTGGTTGTGCATAAAGGAAACATCATCAAATTGTCGTGGAACTCTAAAATCGAAAGACGGAAAAGTGTTGCACGTGTCCAGCCATGTTTGCGTACCTGATGTAGCAGCAACAGAGGTTGCAAAAAAATTATGCACGATCAAAAAACGTGTTCGAGAAGAAGATCAGTCTGTGTCAAAAATTTACCTGCAGGAGATGAGCCCTTTACTTAATCGGGGATACGATTATGTAGAAAATATACCAACCCTTCCTGCAGTAAGGGCGCAACTGTATCGCATTAGACGAAAAGAACAAGGAACAGCAATAGAGCCGAAAAACTCCCAGGAAATTGAGATTATGGATGATGATGTCATCATGGAGGATGGCTCAAGTTTTCTGCTAGCTGATGATGATTCAGGTTCTCGAATTTTAGTGCTTGCCAGCACGAAAGGACGCGGCATCCTGAAAACTGGCCAAAACTTTTTCATGGATGGCACATCCAAAAGTTGCTGCATGCAGTTTTATCAACTGTATACAATTCATGCAGATTTGAGCAAAAATGAGGAGGAAAACACAACAATAGTACCCATAATATTCGCTCTGCTTCCTCGAAAAAATAGTGAAATATATTCAAAACTTTTTACAGTTTTGAAACAAGCAGGGTGGAATCCAAATTCCATTACTATGGATTTTGAAGTAGCGGCGATAAAAGAACTAGAAAGACATTTTCCATCAGTTAATATATTGGAATGTAATTTTCATTTCAATCAATGTTTGTGGAGTGGACTTGTCAGGGATTACAAAGACGATGAAGAAATTCGTCTCCATATACGCATGTGCGCAGCTTTAGCATATCTGCCAGAAAGTTATATGGACGACGGCTGGTTATGCATTCAAGAAACGTCGCCACAACATGCCAAACTGCAAGAGTTTTTCGATTATTTTGTGAAAGAATGGCTTGAAAATTCCATTATAACTACAAGCATGTGGAATTGCCACAAACAACAACATAAAACAAACAATACAATGGAAGGTTGGCATGAAAAATTTCAGACTATTCTAAGTAAGCCCCATCCTAAATTTAGAAATCTCCTTCAAGCTTTAAAAGATGAATCAAAATATAGTGATTTTTAATAAGCCGAATGGAGATAAATTTAGAAGGGAAGAAAAGAGCTAGGAAATACGTCCAAATAGATGAAATATTTGCTAGAGCTGTTAGGGCTTACGAAGATACGAAAGATATTAGGAAGTGTCTAACCAGTTTAGCCTATATTTCAAAAATGGAATGAAAAAAGCAAATTTGAAAAAATAAAACATAAAAAATATGCAAGATCATTTTGTAATAATATTAAAAATAGTTTGAACATAATTTATTTAATAAATTAATTCCAATAATGTCATCTTAATGTGTCATAAAAATATCCACGCAAATCAATTAAAGTTTGTAATTTGTACTGTTGATATATATGATGGACTTATGAATTTTTTATATTAAAGTCCAGTATTCAAATTCATGATATCTATAAATATATGTCATAACGAAGTTGTAATTATTCATACGCATCGTTTTTTCATTAAACAAATCCTGTCTAATTCTTTCATTTCCAAATCTATTTCAGTTTCAGTGGAATACCACCATTTTATTACTAAGCAATAACCTTGAGATGTTGTGTATCATTTGTGTTTTCTATGCATTTATTTATAAAGATTCGAGATGGATGTGTTATCTATAAAAATGTCAGACAACTGAAATGAAAAATCGCATCTAATTTGCATTTTTGTAAAATAGCAACACTAACAGTCAGAACTGAAATCTCCTTCATAAATTTTCTACAATTCAAGTTGCTGTAATTACGCTGTTAATATTTGATAATTTTTTGAGAATTCAACAGCTGCATTTTTATCTGAACAGAAGCTATTTTAAGGTTAAAAAATGCTGAAAGTTATCAAAATTGAAATGCAATGAAAGAATAATAAAGTTAATCCTATAATACGTATACTTTATAGCAAAGAAATGTATCTGAAATTTTATGTAGTAAAGTTTTTAAGATTGTTTGAAATTGTTGAATTTCTCTGAATAAACTATTTGAAGCAATGTTAATTAAGCCTATTTTCAAGGATTTTTACTTTACATACATTGGAAGAAAAAATCTATATTAACTAAAACTATATCTTATTTTAACTAATATATATATGTATACAAATTAAATTGTTATCAAAATTGTGTATTATCGAAATTAAAAATTTCTTGTATGTGATATTACGTTTCATGAGCAATCAGCATTAAATAAAAATTCTTCTGCATTAATTTCTTTAAAGCGATTTCAAAATCTTTCTAAACAAACAGTTCATTTGAAAAAAAAATGCATTGATTTTTGAATAAATTACAATTGTAATTCAAATCAATCTGTAAATTTCTTTTTGGAAACATCAAACATCTATTAGAGAGTATGTTGTTTTCCTAAATGAGAAGAAACGAATTTATTTGTAATTCCTTAGCAACTGACATTTGCAAAGAAATGCATAAAATAATAAATAGTCTTTACATGGATTTGCTTGTAACAACATGAATGGCATAAACTGGATTTCCTTTGAACTACTTTTCATATTGTCTTCAATTTTTATTTAATTATGTGCTGTCTCCTACTGTATCCCTATATTAAAATCAAGAGGAAGGTAGCCACTTCCTTATGCAGATGTTATTTTCTATCATAAATTTACTATCTTCATAACATATCGATGCTGAATTCGTAGAATTGAAGCATTTGTCATACAAATACATCTGAATTCTTTTCATAAGTAAAAAGTTAGCATTTAAAGTGTATAAAATTAGATTACCTAATCAGCTTAAAATGACTATGGAGTTTTCATTCTACGCAACTTTTTCCCATTATCTGATTTATTATTTCTTCTCTAGTATTTTAACTTATTAATTATTTGTATAATAATTATCACTGTAATTTTCAATTTGTTTAAAAATGTGAACAAGCCACATACTATAATTCCGAGTTTAAAAAAAAGGGAATTGAATTTCTCCTCCTAATAAATAGTTTTAAGAAAAGTATACATATTAGACATTTTGGAAATATAAGACTAAACTTGAGCATTATTAGTTTCAATACATTTGGTATTATACTGAGATAAGATAAATATCAGTCTTTTATTGCTATCATCAACAGCTCAGATTTGAATAATGAAAACATGCTAAACTGTAATGACTCATAAAGTGTAAAATTTCCATTTTAAGTAACATCTTTATACTTACTTCTTTTCCAAGTACCTTTAACATAACTATTTTAAAACTGAAATTTGATGTATAAAAGAATTTAAAATTATTTTTTATGAATTGTAAATTATAACCTTATATATTTTTTAAAATACTCCTACAAAGTTAGTGATTAAAAAATTATTTCTTGCCAGTTTAAAGGAAAAAGTATAGCTGTTTCAAAACAGTGTCATGCATTTTTTTATACAAGAGACTTAATAGATTTTATATAGGTGTGAAATTTTTATTTTTATTTGATAAACATGGTCACATATTTCTATAACAAAACTATTGAAGACTTAAAGTTTCATGATTTATGGCTAAAAGTACCTTACTAATACAAAAGCAAATGTTCAAACATCTAAACATAACTTTTCACTTATGAGAAGAAAAGGTTTTTGTTTCCAAGCTTTCCTAATTTGATGATTTCTCGTGCAATAACATAACCCTATAAATTAATTTCTTTTAATAAAGGAAACGATAATCTAAATTCAATTGTTCTGAAGTTGAAAATAATTGCATAGTATTTGAAATATAGAAAGTGAAAAATTAACTTTCGTGCAAAAATTCATCAGATCTTATCTTTCGAAAATCTGCAGGGAATGTCATCCTCGTCATCTGACCGTGGTTCAGAATTACGAGGTCCGTCCCAAAATAGCCCTCGTGTTGCTTTAAAAGGGAACGTAAATATTAACTACACTGAAAACAATGCCTTATAAAAATTCATCAAACAAGGAAAAGTATTTCCTTATTTAAATATAAAAATTTTTATTTAAAATACTTAAGAATAAAATACTTAAAAGATCGAACTAAATATTAAAACAAAGTAAAAAAAAACCCTAAAATGCATTTTATTCTATTTTTAATTACTGTAATTTTGATTTATAGAACATAAATAAAAATTGTATTTTCTTTGCATTCTGAAGTCTTAACTTTTTTCCCTTTCTCAAACTTACTGAATTATTTTACATAATTTTTTTTAATTCGTTAAAAACATACACTACGTGCGTGCATTATTGTACAATTCAAATTTTCGGTTAGTATTTTTAAGAGCCAGCAATATATTTTGTTTACCATTCAATGATGCATCTAGAAGGAAACTAAACTTGAATTTATCTAATATTTTTTACAGACTTTCATTGCAACAAATTATTAATTATATGAAATATTTATATATTTCTCTCACTTGTTACTCATTCTGTACCATTTAATAAGTCGCAGTTGTTATGATTCGGGTTTCTTTCCTTTAGACATTTCGACTTAGAAAAAAAGAAAGAAAAAAACTTTTATTGCTTGCAAAATTCAATATTTGGAAAAATGCTGGCATCTTAATTAAATGATTTTTTAAAAAATAATTGTTTTGGGGAAATGTAGTTTCTTTTTCAAGATATTTTATTTAGTTTTTAAAGAATAATAATTCAAACAAAAAAATAATTTCTTTCATTTAATATTTACTTCGATTACAATATTATCCAACTATAAATTTTTACGCTTAAATTTGGCCATGCGCAGATATTTATGCCAAAATACTTAATATAAAATGCTTTATTTCAAAAGAACACGTTGAGAAAGGTAA
>BGPR01044404.1:0-12624 GCA_013235015.1 Araneus ventricosus | reverse complement strand
TTATTTTTATTTATTTTTTGAGCTAACTTTTATCAAAAGGCTATAAAATATAATTCTCTGACTTCTGTTGGGTGAATGTTGCATCTCAGTGATGTACAGGTGGTAAATGTGTTTTTATGTCTAATTTTGTATTTTCGGATGCCCCTGATGATGTGTTAAACTTGTTTGTTAACTTTTAATGTGAATTATTTAATAATAATTTAATATTCTTTTTCTTATTTATACGTATTGAATTACAAATAATTAAGTTATTAATTATTATAGTGTAATATTTTCATCATGTTGCATGTTTTGATGTTTTACTTCTTTCGCGTATAAATTATGGTACAAATTTTTTGATCGCGTATGATTTCAGTCTTTTTGCTTTTTTGCCAATCTCATCCCTGTATATAAGACACTAAAAAAATTGTCGGAGTTAAATGTAATAGTTGTTGCATATTTAAGCTCTTTTTTCCACTTTCATTTATATTACAACATTATGAGAGGTATGTAAAACAGAAATACATTTTAGATTGAAAAATAAAATAATATTTTGGATTTTAGACGGGCATGGTTCTAACTTATCAGAGATTATTCACGTCTCTCCCTCCTGGCCTATCATCTATACATCATATTTAATTCGTTAGGAAAAACAGTGATATATATGATGGAATGAAAAAGACACTCTTCTATTTCTTATAGGTGCTACTGACAATGTATGAAACCCCGGCATTCTATAGAATACCTAGGCATGTTTAGGCAAAGTATGAAATATGAGAATTATTATATACTTTCCTTAGGCATTGTATATAATACTTAGGCATTCTATAGAATGACAAATGTTATTTAAGCAAAGTGTGAGCAAATATCATGATAAAGCTATTATTTAAAAGACGTGCATTCCTCAAAAATGTAAATGTTATTTTGAAAAAAATAAAAGACTGCAATTAAAAAATATTTTATTCAAAATACGCAAAGTAAAATGAAAGTTATACATATCGAAGATTTTGCATTTTTTATTAATAAAACAAAATAAAATGTAACCTACTTGTTACATCAAGAAAGGAAATTATTTTGAATTGCACTTAATTTTATTGCTTACTAGCAGTACCCTCACGGCGTTGCCCGTGACATCCTGAATTTCAACAAAATTTTTTAAAAAAGCTTAGAGTCTTCAGCTTCAGGTTTAAATTTTGAAGCCACATTGTGTAAATAGGTCTCCTTGAGGCCATATTTCATTTTTTTTCAGTTTCAGCGAAAGTACACGCAGGATGAAGATGTCTTCTGAAGCTAAAGATATCAACCTTTGCATCGGCTATTAGAAAGTATAAAAACAAACACATTAAAACCATAATCTGTTGGCGCGAAGACAGACGGTACTAGCGTACTTCAAAATCTTGCTGAAAGCAAAGGGATTATGACGTCACATGGTTTCGACGAAATGCATGATGGGAATAGAACACCACGACCTTGGTTACGAAGAATCAAGGAGGGAAAAAATGGAGCGAAAATATTTTAACACTTTAGAAAAAAATTAATTAATATTCAACCATAAAAGACATTTCAACCGTTCTTGTTTTAAATCAGGGGGGAATATTCCATTCATTACCTCAAAAAAATGAAAGAGACAATGTTATTAGAGCGGGGGATGCAGTAAATTTAAATAGGAAAACAAAATTTTATTGGTAAAATCGACTATTTTTTAAAATTTCTCAAAATTCAAGAAATTATGTTTGAAGCCCAAAACAAATTTCATTAGAAAGAAAACTGTTTGTTCTATCCAATGGTGCATAGATTGTTTTTCAACTATCATTAGAAAAGATACTACAGCCTTAAAAGTGCCGAAAATGACCTAAAACAACACAAAACATTAAATAAAAAATTTTCTTGATTAAATTTTAAAATTCCGGCTTTGATTTGCATTCAGTCACCATTACGACTACCTGTATGCCAAATTTCATGACTGTAAGTGCGATAGATTCGTCTGGACATCGTGGACACACACGCGCACACAAGCATTGCCTTTTATAAGTATAGATAAAATCGAATCGACGATGTCTTTCAAACTTTTCCGCTTTGTCATTTGAGGTTCAATAGAATGCCTAGGAAATGTGTGAAATGTTAATCGTTTCATGCTTTCCAGTTTCCGGCATTCTATAGAATGCCGGCTTTCATACATCGCCGGAAACATGTGGATTGATTTTACTTCCTCTTTTCTTTAAAGCTTTTTCTGTAAAGCATGGTTCTTTCAAGGCATAATTGCGGCTCTTTACGTTAGTAAATAATATACGTATAAAAAGATTAAATTTAATTTAAGTAAGATAAAAAAAATCTTAACATGGTGTCATGAAAATTTAAATTCAGCCACATAATCTCATTAGAAACTTGGCATGGTTCTTTTTTGTTAAGTATATATTTTAATTTCATTATTCATAAAAATTAAGTACATAAAATATTTAAAGTTCCAGCATACTGCCTGACGAAAGAAAAATGATAATTTATATGTAAGAATGTTTAAAATCACTTATTTTTACTTTAATAATTATATCTTATGATTATAATTACGGCTATTGTAACATTCAAAATATATGTTAAATTGCAATGTATTTTGTTAACTTTAAAGAACAGAAAATTAAATAAATTTTATCCCCCCCAAAAAATTTAGACTCAATTTTCAAAATGTATTTTTCACAGTTCAAGTTGCTGACTTGCGGTTTCAAAAATATTGTTTTGATAAATATAATTCTAAAAGTGGCTTTTTACAAAAAAAAAGTAGCCGAACCGTGCCATAAAACATTTCAATGTTTTTTTAGCATTTGGCTGGTCTCTTTTTTTTTCTTTTAAGCCTCAACTAGAAAGTCAGTGATTAATTTTAGAATGCTAAAATGAATATTTAATGGGTATTTACAGTATTAATTACGATATTGCTTACCTGCACCTGTCAGGTGCATTGTGCCCGAACTCGCCAGTGAGAATATTGCTTTCGACGGAGGGTTAACTTTAATGAAGAACATAAGTGTATCTTACAAAGAGAGTTTCTCGTTTTGCGGTTGGACAGAATTCAGGCCACAAAGGGTATACTTTTGATTTATTATCTTACCCTTGACAGAAAATTTTGTCCATTTTAGAATTCCTATGGCGAGTGGTCTTCGAGAAAGTTCGTCATTCGTGTTCTTATCCATTCCTTCCATTTTGAATAATCTCTTTTACATTCTAAATTCTATTTTATGTGTTTTAAATATTAATTGTTGTAATTTTTTGTTATCAATCACTTGATGCTGTTGCGTTGAGCACGCAAAAAGGTGTATTGTCATCGTTTTTTGTTTAAATCTTCTGTTTCTTATTTATAATTTTTTACTTTTTAATCCATATTTATATTACAAACAGAGTTTTGCATTCAAAACTTTTCAGAATTTCATACTGTAAATAGAGACAAAATAGTAATGGATGTTGTTCCTAGCTTAACCGAAAAAAATCGTTAACCGAAATAGTTTCCTTCCCCACTTTTGTTCGGTTAATCGGGGTTGTACTGTATAAGTTATAGTAATTCCCTGGTTACAATACAAGAGCCGCCACAGAACGTGTTGATTAACGTGCAGATTTCGAGGGAGAAGGAAAAATATAAAGATGCTGTTCGAGAGGGCATTTTGTGTAGGATTGAGGGGGGGGGGTTCTGGCATCCTATTGCCTTGAAAGGAAAAATTCTGGAAACCTTCCAGGCTTTTAATTCAAGCCGCACCATTCAGACGCTGCCGGAAGGTCCGAATGGTACATCGATTTTGCTAGTTTTCGATAACCTTGTTACTGAAGTAGATGATAATATATTGAAATCTTTCTGGGAGTCAGATTGTTTTTGTTTCGATGAGAAGTAGAGTTGAAGGAAAAGTGTCTCAATTTGTTGCTTTTATGCCATAAGTGCGGGAAGGTTAATGATGTGGCGCTAAAAGTTGCGATTTCGTAGAACAAAAATTAATTATATAAATTAATTAAAAATCTAAATTAAAGTACTCCATTATATGACCACGTGCGCGGTGAGGTGATAACAAAAAGTGAGAAAGAGATCAGGTGGAACATCGCCCTTAAATACTGCAGCAGTTCCTTCGCCATTGGTTAACAGATGACATCACCAAAAAAGGCGGGCTAGACACGCATGCAAATACAGCTAACAACACAGCTGGCGATGATGCCGCACTTTCTTAGTTCTCAAAAAAATCTTTTTCTTATATACAAGTGTTTGAAGTTTAATAGAGGCAACCGTATAATTACAGGCGATATAACATTGGTACTAGCATTAAATTTTTATAGTCCTTCGAAGTAGTCACTATCGTTGTGTACAAGTTGTTTCCAGAGATGTGGAAGTCGTAGAATACCTAAAGCAGTGCCAGTTCTGCCCATGGTTAGAATGGAACGGTCTATCGCTTTTAAAATCTCTCGAACAGTTTGGTAGCAAATATCACGAAGTGGTGAATTCATTTTTGGATTCAAATCATAATCACATGAACTGAAATCCGAGTAGAGCAACTCCCAGTCCCAACGAACAAAAAATATCGAATCACGAATTGCCACCGAACTGTTTCAAAGATTCTCAAAAAAGAATAGACACCTCTATCAATCGATTTTGCTAGTTTTCGTTAACATTGTTAGTGAAGCAGATGATGATAAATTGAAATATTTGGCGAGTCAGATTGTTTTTGTTTCAATGAGAAGTAGAATTAAAGCAATATGAATAATTATATGTGACGCTGATAGCGAAAGGATTAATTGCAATCACATAATATATACAAGTTGTTTGAATACCACTGGACAAAGTGTGCAGAACGAGAGTTGCGTCTATCTGACAAACATTGTAAAGATTAAGCAGAACCTTTAAAATAGACCCGATTTTTTTGAGTCTGGTGTATTGCTCTCAAATAATGCAGCCACAACAATAATCTATCTTGGCAAAACGATACTTTATTAAAACACACGATAAAAGACATAAAACCAAACAAGTAACCTGCTACCAAAACAGGAACAACAACTAGAACAACGCCCACAATCTCGGGTTTTAAAGGACGCTGTAGAGGGACTGCTCATGCTCCAGACTCTTCCTCCATAGATACAGCTTCTTTGCATATAACAACGGGAATCTTGGCGCTTGGAGTACAAAAAAGTTGTTTCATAACCACGATGCATAAGTTCTCAAGAAAAATGCGAGAGCAAAAAGTATAACTCACAAGCTGAACACCGAAAATAAGGTTTAATGAAAATTCAAAACAGTCCGATTGGGTGGCCCCACTGCCGGCCATTGGGGGCAAAAGATTTATGGACACCTTAAAGTACCCCGGAATATAAGGAATAGTAATTAGTTACAAGAATAACTAGCTTTCCTGGACAATATATATATAATCTAATTCCAAATAAAACCAGTATGCAAACATACATAAATAAACAAGAATTAAATCCTATATCAAATATTCATTATTTGAACGATACATGACTTTTAAATAAAATCTAATAAATTGAAATTACTAATGATACCACAAACAAAAATCAAGTTTAAACATTATATGTCTACAAGTGAAAGAACACTGTTGTTATTAAAAATAATGAAATAGGCAATCCAAGTAAATGGAGTTTTCAACAATTAAAATAGCAGCTTGGCTGTGGACAAGCTTTAGCCAGGTTAAATTAATTTTCTTGTACAAACCATCCCTGTTACTATTGTTGTTGAAAAAACAGACAGGGTAATTTACCCTAAAATGAAAGAATTTAGAAAGAAAAGTCTTATACTAAACCTAACTATAAAGCATGACTATATATAAACGACTAAGAATCAGGATAAAATATGTAAATATTATTATATTGCACTAAAGACAGTAAATATATAATTCAATAAAGTACCCATACTATATATATATATATACGAGGGTTGGAACTTTAAAAGTGGCAACACTGCTGTCGAGACGCCATGCAACGGAACCAAATAATGTCGCTTATACCACACGTTAGTCACGTACCTACCTTACCTCAGAGCAAATGGACGCTCCCTTCCCACATCACACGCATGCTCACTGGCGAGAAGAACAGAGCCTCATATTAGCTGGCTCTCTAATGTAGTGTTGCCACTATGTTTTCGAAACAGGAACAACGGATGGTGACTCTCGTGTACTACTGTGATGGTGTTATCCTAACGCATACCGTTCCCCCACAGCAGACCGTCAATGCGCAGTAATACTGTTCATTTTTGGAACACAACCTGCGACCAGCTTTGAGGAAGAAGCGGCGGCAAATTTCTGCAGAACCCACCCAGCATTTTGCATGACAATGCTCGGCCGCATGCAACGCAAGTTGTGGCTGATTTGTTGGATCGATGGGGCTGTTAAGTGCTGTAGCATAACACCATACTCCCCGGACTTAAGCACTTGTGACTTTGACTCGATTCCTAAGATGAATGAGCCACTTCGTGTCATTCGCTTCAGAACTGTTCCAGAGATTCTTCAGGCAGTAGACCGCTCCATTCGAACTATCAACACAACAGGCGCTGCTAAAGGTATCCCACAACTTCCACATCGCTGGCAACGGGTTGTACACAATGCTAGTGACTACATTGAAGGAGAGTAAAACTTGGTAACATGTATTTCTTTTGTATCCATTGTAAATAAATAGTTGCCACATTAAAGTTCCAACCCTCGTATATATTAATAATTCCTAGTTTCAGGCATCTAAAATGAAATAAAAAATTAATTTTCAGCAAAGAGTGGGAAGGGGGGGGGCGAGATGCCACCACCGCGTGGCCCTTTTGATCACCAGATGCGACTTCTGTGGATTTTCTAGCTATGATGGCGTCTGAGAAAATTGGAGCATTTCGGAGAATTTCGAGCCCCATTTACGACGGCAAGAGACTTTGTTCACTTTTATGGGGACTACGCTGTTGGATAGCGTGCAGTTAGCCATTGCACGGTACGGTGCATGCACGCACTCATATTTTTGCTGAAAAATTGATTTTGTACCTTTCAATCTCTACTACTAATAAAGGAGAATGTGTCTGTGTGTGTTGGTGCTCTACAGAGCAGACCGCTGCACTTAGAGCTACGAAATTTGGCACAAACATACTTTGGAAGGTGGAAATGTGCACCTCGGAGCCCTTTTATTGAAATTTTAATTAGAATTTTAATTAATTAAAAATTAAGCGAGATTTTGGCGTTTTTCCTTATAGCTTCCGAACAGATTACAGCACAAAAATCATTTCTACGCCATCTGAAAGTGCAAAAAATTAATTACCTTCTCAACGATATCAATAAGTTGCCGTACAATTTTTCTTTAATTCCAATAAATTTTTTTTCATAATTTACAACAATACTTTTCATTGTTGCAACGCAATTCAGACCGTTTTCATTGTATAAACAAACATTTATTTGCGTGTTTCTCTATCATTGTTGAAATATAAGGTAATATCTTAATGTTTAATGCTATGTTTTAATCAGCATATTTTCATCCAGCTAACATTCTGCCGGAAGTAAAATGTGCCATGCCATTTTAAATTTAAAATCAAATGCATATTTTGCAAGAGGAATAAGAGAGAAGTTGATGCCGACTATGTGCAATTTGATGTTGCATGATACAGCCAGTCACTTGACTCTATTAGGGACGTTCATGCAGACACGAGCAGAACAAGTGCAAAACTACTGAAAGAACATAGGTTAAATGTTTATCACAATTTGAAATTTAAAATTGTTAAAGGAACCATGAATATTAAATTATGCATAAGAGATTCAATTGAAATTATATTCCCGGCGAACAAACTGGTCGCCGAAGGCAGCTAGTACAGTAATAACAGCATGTTTTCAAAAGCTTTTTTTAATTTCTAATAATAGATTTTTTTATTTCTAAGAATAGGACTATAATTTTTGGTCACCAATGGATCACCATTGGGATGCTATAAAAATGTTCAATTTATATTTTCATCTCGAGATAATTAACAAGAGCAATTCAATTTTAGAAGGTTTTATCTTCCACCAAAGAATGAAGAAACATGGACGACATTAGAAAGCAACAAACTCAAACATTTTATTTACGAATCTGAATTAATAATTTTAAGAACGCTCGTGCATCGATGCACGGAAGAGAAAAACTGCAATGCGACAACGCACGCGCAGTGAAAAATATAAGTTGTTAATTTTTATAAAATCAAAATTTATTTACAAGATGTTTGTCATGATCATCAAAGAGAGTAGCAGGCTTGGAGTCAGTCAGCACATATTTCTTAATTCGTTATTGTAGTTAGAAAGGAATCTTGTAATATATTTTTTTCGAATCCATTACCAAATGGCAAGCTTTTCCTCATATAATCAAAATTAAATTTAAAAATTAAACGTTTAATTGATAATTCAGTTCTGATAACAGTAAAGTATTGTTGTGTAAAATCTATTTACACAAGCTTATCAGGAGAAATATTTATTCTACTATATTTAGACTTCAAAAATGTAAAAATGAGAGGTTACTTATCTCCAATCCAAATGATGACATGCTGTCTGAGATTCAATATTTTTTATTTCTTGTCGACATGGAGATTATGATGTACACAGAATAAATCATGCACTTATACTCAGTAGATATAATGATACATTAATCTATTTCATTAATCACTCATAAATACGTTCATCTTCCGATAATGTGCTGTGATGTATTTCAGCATAATATGAAGAATTGTAGAGCCTTCTTTATCAAAAATAATATATTTATTGGACATCTACCACAGCACAAACATGTAAAACAAGCACATACACTTACATCACAAACGTTACATCAATGACTTACATCAAATTCCATGTTCAATTTATTATTCTTTTCGTGATTCTTTTCCATTGCTAGGCAACGTTAGCAAAAAGACAGAAAATATCGTTGCCGCACTATTTTTATAACATTTAGAAAAGAATTATGCCAAACGATATTTTTAATTAATTTCTTTTTCAGCCAAACGATATTTTAAAATTAATTTCTTTTATGACCAAACGATTTTTTTTATCTAATTAATTTCTTTTCTTCAAATATTTTAATAATTCTACAAATATATATTTTTATTCGTTACGAATATAACAGTGCCTCTCTCTTCAACATTCAACAGAGTGCACATGAGTTCAGTTCTTTACTTAAGCTTCCACATGTGTCCTGAAAAAAGAATGACACCTTACGCTGGAGCGTCACTGAGCGAACTGAACTTTCTAGCTTAAAGCAAGAAGTTAACTTACAAGAAAGGTTAAAGGTTCAAGGAGGATTCCTCCCCGTTCCGGCCAGGCCCTCACAGGGTTCAACGGACCGACCTCTCATACTTTTGTGGGGAAATTCGCAACAATTTTATATCATTGAAAACACACAACTGAACAGAACTTTAAGCAGGCAATTCACATCGTTCCCAAACTGGAAATTTTGGAATGCGGTAAGGAGAAAGCAATCGTCAGTTTTAAAAACTGATGGAAAATAGCACAGCGGCTCGGGAAAGCTGGAATGGACCTTATGCATGTGACGTCACATCCTCCGACACGTGACCTTCCGGCGGCAGCCATTGGTCAGTCTTAAACAGCTGACTCAGAACTGCTTTTATTTCTGAGTCACTTATAGGCCGATCGTTTTGTTTATTCCTCCACAGCTGTTTTGTTATACTCTCCAACCCAAACGGTGCATAAGGTCCATTCCAACGAAATCAAATTCCAGCGCTTCATGCGCCGATTCCCATTTGAGGCCTCGAACGAGGCTAGGCGGTACATCAAAAGATTCGACTAGCTTGGAACCTCGCTTGGAGGGTAGATCATGTTGAAAGTAAAATCGGGAATCTTCCGTTGGGGGGGGGATGTGCGTGGGTGTTACAAGGCGTCTCAAAACAAAATAAAACCAGCGGGGGTGGTCTCCCTTAAACTTTCTCGTATACCTCCCCAAAAGTTCTCATTTCCTCTCCCCCTGCGTGGATAAAAAAAAAATTGGAAGCAACTGTAACCTAGAATGCTATTACTATCCACTAGTTTCCTTCAGAGCGCGCCAAGATTACGAGCATCGCTAAGCCCTCGGCAAGACTAAAAATGACATTGAGTCATAGTAAGAAAATTTCATATGCAATTTGAGCGCCTTTTTTTAACCCATTGAAACAAAAATTGGACATAAATCTGCAATTAAGATTAGAAGGCCCCATAGCAAATTTCATTTATTTAAATAATTTTGATAAGAAGTTATTGCATTCAAAAGTGTACGATTATACAGGCCGACAGCGAGTCAACCCTTCGACAGATTTGATCCAAAATTTGATACGAATCTACGTTCCTGATGATAAAAACTGTGTACCAAATTTTATCCATCTAGCTATACAAATTTTTGAGTTCTAGTGTTCACATGAAAACGGGCAGACAGACAGACAGACTTCCCGTAGACGGATTTTGTCCAAACTTTGACAGAAATCTACAAATTACGTGTGGAGATCATATACCAAATTTCTTCCCTGTAGCTCTAATAATTTTCGAGCTATCATGTTCAGACAGACATAATTCCAAAATTATGTTTTTCGAAGTCAGAGAGGTCTAAAACGTGAAAATTCGTCAAAATCTCAAGTTCGATTTTTTTGATGATTACAATACTTTCTCTTTGTATACTTCGTATACGAAAAAGTAAAAAATAGTATTGATATGCAGATTTGATGATAAAATGATATTGCCGTGTTGAGGGGGGACGAGTAGGGGGAGAGGTGGTATCGCACTTTGAAGCATCAAGCGAATGGCGTGCCTGGAGTTTTCGATTAAAATAGGTGGAAAAAAGCGAGCTTAAGACAAATGGCATGGCTAACCTTGAAGTGCATAGACGGCTTTAGAATTCTAACTCCTCAGGAAGTCAATGGAAAATCGATTACAAAATTCTATCTCTACAAATATGAAAGAAGTAAAGCTGAATACATAAAAGCATGTAAAAAACATTTTCAATCGACACACTTATACTACTACGCACACTTATATACTACGCTGGATGAATAATTTTAAAATAACAACATTTATTTGTTTGTGTCTTTACATGCAGAAAAAAGCACATAAAATAGCTGAATGAAGTCTCTTTATTTCGAACTCAAATTTTTAGAAGGGATGTGAAACAAACAATCTAAGTAACTCAAGTTATGATTCAAACTGATAGAGAGATGAGAGAGATTGGAATCGAAGGGGCTATTTTCCTGGAGAGCTTTCCCTCTTCTTTCTTCTATCTCCTGAAAAGAGAATCCAAATGTAATTTACGAAATTCTGGTGGCGCTTCCTTTGATAATTATTGTTCGCCAGCAGCACGGAGTCGGTTTCATAGGAGTCGATTCACGCTCACATGATAAACGTAAAGTGACGTTCGACAATTGTAATCTGAAATCCATTGCGCGTTGTGCAATTGCTGCTCGAAGTGTTAAGAACAAGTAAAGCTTTTCGTTGGTTGAAATAATTCATTCTTTTCTTGCTCTATATTTCCTTTTGTAACACAAGGTGATTATAAAATAATCATCGGGTTTTGAAACGAGGTAACTTTATTAATTACACTCTTCAATGCTAATCGGCGGGGTAAGCAGATGTTTAATTTTTATTTTCGTACTTTCACTTTTCCACATGAGCCCCTAGGTGCAGCACAAGCACATTCTCGCGTTATTAACACGTTAATCGCCATATGAATCAAATACGATCCATACGGCGATCAATTTTACTTTGCTTTACTCTACGACAGACCCCTGACTAGAAGTAGAGATCTCCGGTTTGCCGTTTGGGATCACCATATTAATCAAATACGATTCATACGGCGATCAATTTTACTTTACTTTACTTTTCTACACACCCCTGACTCTAGAGATAAAGATCTCCGGTTTGCCGTTTGGGATCACCATATGAAAAGAGCATCAAATATGATCCTTACGGCGATCAATTTTACTTTGCTTTACTCTACGGCCACACCCCTGAGCTAGTAGAATCCCGGTTTGCCGTTTGGGATCGCCATATGAATAAAATATGATCCATACGGCGTCAATTTTTTACTTTGCTTTACTCACAGAGACACCCCTGACTAAAAGTAGAGATCTCCGGTTTGCCGTTTAGGTCGCCATATAGAATAAAATACGATCCATACGGCGATCGATTTTACTTTACTGCTATGACACCCTGACTCCAGAATGAATCTCCCGGTTTGCAGTTTGGGATCACCATATGAACCAAGTACGATCCATACGGCGATCAATTTTACTTTACTTTACTCTACGACACACCCCTGACTCCAGAGATACAGATCTCCGGTTTGCAGTTTGGGATCACCATATGAACAAGTACGATCCATACGGCGATCAATTTTACTTTTACTTTACTCTACGACACACTGACTCAGAGATACAGATCGGTTTGCAGTTTGGGATCACCATATGAACCAGTACGATCCATGCGGCGATCAATTTTACTTTACTACTTTACTCTACGACACACCCTGACTCCAGAATAGAGATCTCCGGTTTGCAGTTTGGGATCACCATATGAACCAAGTACGATCCATACGGCGATCAATTTTACTTTACTTTACTCTACGACACACCCCTGACTCCAGAGATAGAGATCTCCGGTTTGCAGTTTGGGATCACCATATGAACAAGTACGATCCATACGGCGATCAGTC
>BGPR01044403.1:0-12624 GCA_013235015.1 Araneus ventricosus | reverse complement strand
TTTTTTCCAAAAACTGATATTTTTTAAATTTGAATCTTCGAACAGTAATATTGAATTGCATGAAAGTTGAATATCCTGAATACTCAACTCATGTATACATATAAATTTAATACATTCGGAATAAAAATTAAATACATAGAATTGCAATTCGACGATTACTATTCGTAGATTTAATTTTTAAAAATATCAGTTTGTGAGAAAACGCTCATCATTTTGTTTCTCTTAGGGAACAAAAGCAATCCATCTCTTGAAATGTCGATATCTTTCTTAATATTAACTGCAGCGAACTGGAATTTTTATATAAGCTGCCCTATATATCTTGCTCTGAAGTTATGAAAAAAAATTACGTTACGTTTATACGAGAGTATAGGTAGGTATACGTGGCCGAAACGATGCACCTGCGAGGGTATGACGTTTTCCCGTCTCGAGACGTGGCCACATCTATGAGCCTACGCTGGTATGACGTACCTCTGTCGTGTGACGCTCGCTTTTTGTATGCTGACTCTACATCCCGAAGCATGCGTTAAGAAGCTTCGCTTCAAAAATTTAAAAAGCAGACATTTATTAATGTACTGAAATATAGATTTTTTTGCTCGACTTTCAGATCTTTGTTTTTTAAAAATCTACATTTTAGTTTAATAAAAGCGCAAAGTTAAAAAAAATTACGTAGGTAAATTTTTTTTTAAATATTTTTTTTTCCATAGATAATTTTCATAATCTGTTCTGCGTCCAAACATGTAGAATACGCTTAGGGAACATTAAAAAGAATAAAAGATAAGTAAAAAGATTGTAACTTAAAGCAAATTACCTAATTGTACACAGGATCGGCAATTCAGAAATAAAACCACTCCAATTAATACCTTTATATAAATTTAATTACTAATTTATTTAATTTTGCATGGAAAATTTATATTTGTCCGTAACAATCTAAAGTAATTTCCTTTCTGACGTTTCAATTTATTGCAAATGATAAAAATCGTTATCAGTGGCGTAGCGAGGTCAATTGACGCCCGGGGCATAATATATTTTTTGCAGTCGTCATCAGTGGTTTGGAAAATGTAAATGGGGCACTAGTCGTTATTCCGACACTCATTGAAAAGGGAGTTTTAGTTATATTAACGTCCCGTTTTCAAACAACACGAGGGTAACTTTGGGTACGGACCTCGTAATTTTGAGCAGCGCTCAAAATACGAGGGCGACACTTGAGCTGGCACCCTCTCTCCTAGCTTCCCCACCACACCAGCGGAAGGACGTTTGGCCCCTACGTATGCTATTTAGGCCGGTGCACACTAGCCGATTTGTGCCGTTGAAGCTATAAATATAACAATAGTAACCTACATGTCCCCTGTGGAGACACACGGGTGGGCTGGGGGTTTATTTTTTTTTTTTTTTTTCCTACACCCAAAAAAAGGGGTTTGTGGCCACCGGACCTTAACGTTCACAGGCACTTATACATGGCGGATCTTCAATTGAATCGGGTTTCAAGCCTGGAGCCCTCCGAAGCTGAGACCTTACCACTAGATCACCGCGGCCTCCATTGGAAAAGGAGAAACACTCACTAGCATTAGAGCCCGGTGCACTCTAGCCGATTTGTGTCGTTGAAGCTATAAATATAACAATGGTAACCCTCATTCACCCTGTAAAGACACACAGGGGGAATAGGGGTTACTATTGTTATTTTTATAGCTTCAACGACACAAATCGGCTAGTGTGCACCGGGCCTAATAAAGGCACTGTTTCTTCGAGCTGTGATTGTACAATAACAAATACGCTTTTTTTTCAACCAGATGTTTAACTGAATAGCCGTATTGGTCTTCCGATAAGTTTCACTAAAAGCCATCTAATAATGATGGCGCATTTAGCACACGGATTTTTTATATATATTTAACAATATATTGACATAGGTGATTAATTATTCTTATCTATTACTATAAATTATTAGCTTGAAAGACGACTGAATTTATGTGGTAATAAAATCAAACAATTTTATATTTACTTTTTCAAAAATATGCAAAATACATTTAATGCGATCATTAAATCCTGGTGTTTTTCGTCAGATTTAATGTTACGTACTTAAATATTTTAAAATGAAAACTACTAATGCGTTTTAAAAATAAATATTGATTTATTACATACTTTATATTTATACTATTTGATAAATTAAATAAATAGTTTTAGTTTTCATCGCTTTGAAGTAAAATAAAAATAAGCATTACAATCAGAAATTGTATAATTAAAAGCGTAATGGCAGTAAATCTCAATTTAATTGAGTGAGTTTCATTATCAAAAGCGTCTCTTCTTCTTCATTCGATAAATATTTGATTCGGAATTCAAATTGAAAATAAAGATTTAATCGACCCGTTAACTGTGCAATTTCAAATAAAATTATAAAGCCATTATTGAAACAAATATTAAGTATTATATATTTTTCATATTTTCATTACGTTTTATCAACTGAATTTCAACATTTGAGTATATTTACTCTAATACAGATATTTGCATATCTTTTTAAAAACAATACATATTCGTATATCTTTTCATTAACACAAAGACAATGTAAGCACACAAATTTTAAAAATTAATTTCGAAAAACGCTCATAATTTTCTCCAATGTCGTAAATACCGTAATACGGAGGATTAGTTTGCATCAGTGGAGGTTACTTTGCGCCATAATAAAATTTATGCTGAAAATTGAAATGGAGCCCAACTGATTAAAGGTACGCGATTGAGATTCTTTTTCTCGTTTGTTGGCAACACTTAGGGGTGTATTTCACTCTTTAAACACATATAACAATCATTCAGAACGTTACAGAAGAAAGAAAATGTTAAGCTAGCTTTATAGTGAAAATTTCAGTGTTGGAAAATACGTCTCTGGTGAAGAAAGTACAATATTACTGAAAACAAGTCTATTTGAGTTCGAAAAAGATAACAGATCTAGCTTGGATTTTATGGCTTTGAAGGCAGATTATAATTATTATTTAAGGTGTAATTAATTCTTTTCTTATGTGGGATAGCTTTGCACCGGAAAAGAGACTTTCATTGCACCATGGAAATTTGGAGTACACAGCAACCCAAGTTGGTTTTTAAATTTGTTTTTGCATTAAATAATAAGAATAACAATGCTTGCTTTTGCTTCAGATATGCCCAGGGTGTATAAAAGAAAGTTAAAGGCTTATAAGTATTTGGATTTCACTTCAAAGACTAAAGAAGCTCGCGTTAAGCCTTTTCAGAAGGTTAGTGTACTTTTGAAGAGACAGATGCTTTTTTTGGCACCCCAAGCCAACAGTTCGTTACAAAAGAAAGGTTTTTCATGTAAGGAAACCAGAAATCATCTGTTTTTTTCCTCCAATGAGAAGGGAAAGACCGTTGTAACTTGTATTGCCAAGCTCAATTACTTTGGTTTACCTGTCAATAATTACCTAAATTTGGTTTACCTTTCAGAAAGTAAAATACTAATAAGCGCTTATCTAACTAGGAAATGTGTGGTAATAGATGGATACATTAATAATACACTCAACAATGACTGGATAAAAGGATTTCTGAAACGCTATTCTGTTTTTTTTTTTACCGGATATAATGGCGTATAATTGTTTATTATAATCGTATATATGCAGGTTAATTTTCTTGTATATTTCTACCCGGGGTTTCAAGAAATATGTCTAAAATTGCACACGGTGAGTTTGTTATTGAAATATACTGAAAAAAATAACTAATAAGTTTAAGAATCCCAACCTATGGGATAATTTTGCACCAAAATTTCAAAAAAATATATAAAAATCATTGCATGATTCAAATTTTGCTGCAAAAGCTTCCCTAGTAATTACTCAACAAGTAAAAATTCAGAAAGGCCTTTTCTTCCAAGAAATGCATGCAAAAAATCCCTAAATTCCTTTTTAAGTCATGAAAATCGGTACAAAGAAACCTCTTTTTAAGGTATTTAGTTTATGTAAGAATTTAGCTTGGAGAAAAATAGCATTTATAATAAAATACTCTTCTAAATAATCAAAATATTGAATGATTTATTTTCATGTAACTCTTATTTGGTAAAACTTAATATCCATCAGACATTTCAGATACTATAAACTTCCAAAGTTTGATAAAATTATTTCACTTTTTGCTGCATCATTCTGCTCTCTATACTTTAAGATTTTTAAATAAAAACAATTATGTTCCTGAAAGTCAAACAGGTGTTTCGAAATCCATTATATAAACAAAAGTAAAATGAATATGAAAATAGTTTGAAAATGTTGCTCTAAATTAGATAGCATCTTAAAAATAAATTCACAAATAATTCTGCCTTTTAATCTGCGCTAAAAGACAGAAACTAAGTTAACTAATATTAAACGATTCATTTTTCACTGGATGAAGTAAATATGTTAAACTTAGTAACAATAAAATTCACGATGCTCCAGATTCCCTGAGTCTGTGCCAAAAAACTTTGGTAAACAAAAGAACGTTATTAGAATCTTTACGAGGCAAATTTTAATTTTGAAACTTTCCCGTCTTCCGGTAATAACTCAGTGAAACATCTTGCTGCTAGCACTAGAAGAAAAATAACGCATTGAAACATATTTTGTAGCTGCCTCTGTCTTATTCAACAAAGTATAGAATTTATCTCAAACTACGTTATTTATTTCGTTTTACATTGTAAAAATATTTAAAATGAGGACCATAAATGTGGTAGATAATTTTTTTAATTTCCGATCGATAGACCTTTAATAGGAATATCATTTGTTTACATACCGTTACTTAAATGAGACTGGCGTCTTCTCCATTTTCTTAGATCTCTAAAACAACGTTTCATCACTTGGTAAATTTGCATGTTAGCTTACAAATTTCACACGGTGCAGCTGTGGCTTAGTGGAAATCTCTAGGGCCTGCCTGGTTCTCGATTCGAAACCCGAAGGCTTAAAAATAGAATGGGAGTAGTGCACGTTAAATCTGAGATCGGGAATCAAACGCCTTCTCGCTGGTGTGGTTCGGAAGTTTGGAGAGAGCTTGCCCGATCAATCATCGTCATTTGACCACTGTTCAAAATTACTAGATCCGTCCCAAAATATCCCTAACGTTGTTTCAAGACGGGACTTCAATATAATTAAACTAAACAACAAGATTCAAATTATTTCGTAGTTCTTTTATATACGATTCTGGTGGTTCGAAGCGATATATCACAGTTTCGAGAAACGATTCCTTTGGTGTCAGGATATGGTTTCAATACCAGAAGGTTTCAGTTTTCGAAACTGAACCATCCGATTCTACTTGTATTCACAGTGCAGAAACCCGATTCCAGAAAGGCAGAATCCCGATTACACTTGCATCCACCGTATAAACGGGCCTGGTGAATTCTAGTTACGTGGGGTTAAGCGTTCTCCAAATGATGTAGTTTGAATGTTTGGAGATTGTGTGGTAGTCTCAGTGACGTCCTCGTCATCTGGTTACGGTTCACAATTACGATATCCGTACCCAAATATCCTTAATGTGGCTTCAAAATGGGACGTTAATCCTGGAAACATTTCAGATGCTATTTCAATGAAGGTCAGTCGTCGAAGTCGATATCGTCGGGTGTTAAACCTTCTGACGCGCAAGTTTGAATAATAAGTTTAATTTTACAAAGAGGAAAAGGGCTTCAAAAACCTCATATTTGGAAGAACTATAAACGGTTTAAACTTACGAGATTTGTCGCAAACTAACGTTCCTCCCCACTTAGTAATCACTATCTACCAGAATAGTGCTGGAAACTCATAGAATGGCAATAAATACGAATGAAAACGAAAGAAATGGCAATACCATGATTGCATTTTTATTAACATTATCATAGCAACCAGTTGATAATACAAAATTCAATGCGTTGAGATGAGATGGTAAATATTTGGAAAACACCTTTTTAATCTCCAATTAAAAATGTTTTGTCGGCCCCCAAAGCGTTTACTACAAGATTCTCCACAACTCTACATAACCGGGTTAAGAAAGTGTGTCTCGGGGTTCCATTAACCATGTCCCTCTTATTACGCGAGAGATTTACCGGGATCCCACTCCACTGAATATCCTGACCCTCTGTTAACTCCTTTGATGTGATTGTATTCAAAACCAACTTTATAATCATTGTAAGAAATTTAAAATTCAACCTTTGATTTAAATGTGCGCAATCGAGTGTATATTAAAGAAACTCCAAATCGACTCAATTCAATCAAAAAAATTCAAATTCCAACTTAATGCATTTATTTTTCTCTTTTATTCTCCCAAAATTTGAAAAGAATTTTAATCGTATCCTGACCATCAAGCATCGTTCAAAATATATTTTATTCTCAAACAAAAATGCTTATAACAAGAATGGGTTTCTAATATAAATAATATCAAAGAGATATAGTAACACACATCTCTGCATTTCAAATCAAATAATCAAATATTGGTTTCAGATGTAAGGAAAAAAACATCCCATTTTCGTAAATAATTATTTGCATCAAAACTTGGGACTATCACTTCTTTGATATGCTCTTATTTCAAAAAGTAATTGCTGTTACTTCAATCCCTTTATATTTTATCGTTTTAATTCTTTTTTCAATTCCTACTATTAGTTCACACTCTCCCTATATATATTTATTTATATATCTTGTTCAAATTTTCAATCTTTAGTAAAATACTTTTTATTCATCCACTCAAGTTCAAATACATTTTTTAAAACTTGTAGTGGATAACACTTGATGTTAATACAGTTTTTTCAAATATTAATTCATTAATTAAATTTAATTAATTAATTTTAGTTTTATATGGGATAAAGCATATGTCGCCTTGAGTCATTTGGTTCGAAGTTTTCTCAATAGATGGAGCTAGGTTTGCCAGCTTCTAGACCTAATATCCTTTGTTTTCTGGTATGTTTACGAAGGCGTCATTTTTTCATGTATTTTTGTCAGAGGGTAATATTGATTACTTTCTTTATCGCTTTTAAGCGTGTAGATCGCTGACCTAAGTAGGAATTGACTTTAATTTTTTTTATATTGCTTGTTTCATCACATAAGACTAAAACGAATACTTTCGTAATTGCTACCATCTCTACCTTCTATTAACACAAAGCATCATGCCTGAGATAATGTTTAGCAACGGATTCGGAAACCCCCCGCGCTTTTGCGCATGCGCCGGGCGGAGTTATTTTGATCAAAATAGGAGGAAAGTGAAGAATGGAAGGATGATGTTTACATTTTACTGAGCTTGATCTAACAAAGAACTCCGGAAATGCGCTCATATGACTCATTGCCTGACACCTCTTTCCGGTGTAAAATCGTCTAAAATGGTACTCTCGGAATCCGTTGCTGCACAGTAATCCTAGTTGAAATTACATTTTAGCGCAGTTTATTTTATTCTCTGCTTTACTAGACAGATTTTTATATTTTAAGCAGACATTTGGATTCGTTTCTAATTTTGTTACTTTCACAGATTTCAATTTAAATGTTTCACGAAATTCTAACCATCATTTCTATGCTATTTTTTTCAGTCTAACTATATACATGTATCTATGCTTTAAGTTACTGCGATTTAAATTTCAGTGCATCTAACAATTTTTATCGTTGAAAAGTTCATTCATCGTCTTGTTTGATCAGAGCTCGAGGAATACATTTGATGACTACATGAATATGAATGTGTTTCTTCCAAGGAGAAAGAATGCATTTCGAAACTGTATCACAGTTTTATTCTGAATGTGTCAGGAAGCATGTAAATGTTGATCTAGGTATTTTTATTCAACTAATACACGTATAACTAGTAGAAGCTCGACTATTAATAGAAAGACTTTCTGGCATGAAAATCATGCTGATGTATGAAATCCGTGTACTCTGAATTTCAAATATACGCCAACGTATGTAAATTTTGAAGTGAATCGGTTACTTCTGGAGCTGAAGAAATACAAAATGAAGAAATATTCATTTGAATTTTTCTCAAGTAGATATAAAAGAGGAGTTGCAAAAGATGTCTGTATACATCTATTTAAATTCGGTCTCTGCTGTTTTTTTCTTTTAATATGACTTGAAGCATCCAGTTTAAAAATTTTAAGATCCTCGCCTAATTTCACAATCGAATGAGAAACATACAAAAAACACAGGGTTATTCAAAACGATTGCAAGGATTGCAAATGGCTAAAACTTCTTTGTAATCAACATTAGGGAGAGAAAATTTGCACATAATAAAGAACGATGCTTAAAGGTTTGCTTGCGCACGTAATAATTGCCCTATTAGACATCTCATGATAACATGATCAACATTTCAGCGGTAATCCATTTAGGGATGGGAAAAACCTTGTTGTTGCAGTTAACCGGTTTTTTCGGGTTTTTTTTTGTCCCAGTTATAACAGATTATTTTTTTTAAAAAAATCCAATAACCGGGTAAAAAAACCGAATCGAAAGATAGACTCGATTTTAGGCTCGATTAGTCTAACATTTACCAAGTTATGAAGCTTTGAATTTCATCATCTCATCCCAATCGCCGAAGACCGCTTCCTTGAGACGTCTATTGGTTGGCGGAATACTGAAAGAGTCTTCATGAACAGATGAATATTGGCCAATGGATTGATTTCCTGTAGAAACAATATTATTAACAAAATTTGTCTACAAACGGCGTTTATTTCATATTTAAAAAAACCGAAAACTGGTTATTTCAGAAACAGGCTATTTTCAGCGATTATAACCGCCAGGTTAAACCGGAGGTGGAAAAACCTGAATAACCGAACACCGGTTATTTTCGTAAAAATCGCCATCCCTAAATCCATTTCACATTAGACACTGTGAAGCATGTTCGTAGCAACTGATGCTCGTTCGCTAGCATCAGTTGGCAAGCATTTGGCTATCTAAATCTACTGGAAATAATTCTTGTCTTCATTTGATTACGATATGTCCTAGACCCTTTCTTAACCACTTGCTCTACGATTTTATTTAAACGTCCTACTTAGATGACACCGCCCATTTGGGATTTTTTTGTTTATTCCAATCTATTTAAGAAGGTTTTAGGAGGTTACGCTTAAAGGTTTTCTCCTTGGCATTTGATGCGGTGGTAATAAACTAACATAGTTAACATCACTATCTACTGCATCCATTTATTCAAGGTAACTTGTAAAATATGAACACCGCAAACAGGACTGCATATTCTAAATGGCTCGTGCAGGAGTGAGGATATATTATAAACGCTAAAGAAGTTAACTCATAGTAACTATAACAACTTTAATAACGTAACAAGATGAAATTAAAAGGTAAAGTAAATTATATTTAAATTAACATATTGACAACAAAAACATAACAGTGCTATAAGAGCAGTGCTAGAAGAGAGAAGTTCCAGAAGGGCGACGACAGATAATGTCCTAGCCTTTATTGTATTCAATTCTTCTACGCATGGGCAGGAAGGTTGACTGCGTATGCAGCAATATGCTGTTGCCACAAGGTAAAGGAAAATTGAGACATTTAAGCTTGTCCAAGTGATTTTTGTAATTAAAATTAATTGTTACGTTGACTTAATTACGGATTGAAATAGAAAAAATTCTGTAATTCGATGTACGTGTCAGACACGTTGTTGTAGAGTAAGGGGTTCACTACACGTACCATGACCAGTCAAACGAACAGTTGTAATGTCTTGATTAGAAAATTCGCATAAAATGTTATCGCTTTTTCACACATGACTTCGTGACTTTTTATATTAAATATATCTAATATTTTAAATTTTTAACTTTATTTTTAACGACACCTCATTTTTAATTACTTCTACTTCCATCGTAATAAGCGCACTTCTACTATCACTTCGAGTCACGAGTCTTCCGGGAAAATCCCCTTTTTGGGGGGTACTTAAACTTTCTGCGCATTCCTAGCTGCCCTTTTTGATTTCAACATGTAAACTGACAACAGCAGCGGGCCGCTTCGCGCGTTACCTCTTTAATTCTGGTCATGGATATTTTTCAACTATGATTCCTTTATATATATAAAAATAATCGCCAGTATTTTCTACGATGGATAAAATAGATTGAATCAACAATGTCTTTTCCTTGACCCAGATGCTCTACACTTCACCTCTAATAATGATGTTTCATATATGCAATTAATCTTTCATTACTTATTTTTATTTCCCTTTGTTAATTCTGATAAACACGTACCCTACCATTATTTACCACGACAGGTCATTTGATCGGGAACAAAATTTATTGCCTAATATGGTTAGCGGATTTCACATGAACGTTTCACATATCGTATCAATTTGATGCACATTTCTGCTTAGACTGTTGCTTTTTTAAGTTCAATACAAAAAAAAACATTTTTTCATATCTGCCTTTTCATCGTCAACATCATCAAAAACACACGTAACGATTTTTGTCTGTGATGACGATAACTTTATAGAAATTCCACAAAAGTATTTGTTTTGAATATTTCCTTACTAAAATCGATATTTTCAACATTTAATCAGGAAAAATAAAGTCTAAAAACCGATAATTTTTCCTGTTATGTTACGAATGGGTATATATTAAGTGTCGGTATTTTTAGTGTTAACACTTCCTTTGAGTGCAATACTGAACGAACTGACGGTAGGCATAGAGAATGCATCACATGATAGTGAAATAGACGACCGTTGTATACCTTTAACACTTTAACACCACCGTCTCTAGAACTCCTATGGCTCCTATCCGGTTTAGTATAGATGTAGGTGGACTTTATTGAGTTGCAAAAAAAAATTACATCATACAGAAAAATAGCAAATGAAAAAAGTCAAAGCTGGTGTTTACACATAGAATTGTATATATTCCTTTATATTTGTCAATGTCTTGATTACCAAGATGTGAATGAAAGAAAAATGATGAATGAAGATGATGACGAACAACATGAAAAAACTTACATTAATACACAGGTTTTTGAGTAACGCAGTAAAGATGGGGAGCTATTGCGTGGTAAGTGTGGATTACAAGGAATAGGGAGATTACTATTAAAGAATTATGAGAAAGGACGGACTTATTGTGTTCAGTGTATTGAAAGCAGAATAAGTTAGAATTATTGTTCAAAGGCAGTTGAGTAATCATTCCAGTCGGATTATGTTTTTATTGTCTATTATGAATTTAATCATGTTCATTATTATTTTTCTTGAAATCGGATTCTCAAGAACTCTTTGGTACCACGGACCTTCCAGTGGAGTAGAAGGTTTCCTAATACACCAAGAGAGAGTCGATGGGCAAGAAGTTGTCCGTGTGACCAATGATAGCCACAGCGAGCAAGTATTACCTAGCAAACAAGTCTTTCAGTTTCCTTCTACAGGGTGGCCATAAAATAACTGTCCTGTTTGGAGGCATCTGCAGCTAAAGCTAAAGAACGGAATGAAACGAAATTTCATATATATATACTGTGGAAGATATGGGAATATGATTTCCGCAAAAAAATTAGTACCCAAAGTCGTCGATAGGGGAGATTTTGGCGCTGTCACGTGCGCAATATTGAAATTCGCACAATAGAGGTAGATTACGCCAATTTCATAGTGCATACGTGATTTTGGAGCTGTTGGAAACGAAAAAAAGTCAATAATTTCAATGAATGCACGGAAAATGGGTTATGTAACGTTTCACTGATGTTCGAATAATAAAAAAGGCACATGCAGAAATGAATGGCAATAATATGAAACTCACGGAAAATAATCTTTTATTAATCAAAATTAAGGTCCCCAGGACCACGTGCAATATTTTCATTGTGCTGGCCTTCCATGTGTATAAGATTTTGTATCCGGTGTATGACGTACTCTATACAGTGCGTAAACTGTCACCTTGGATGTTTGTAACAGCCCGTAACATAAGCACTAGGGAATTTGCATAATCTACCTCGATCTTGCAAATTCCATAGTGCTTACTTGACAGTAGCGCTAAAATCTCCCCATCGGCGAATTTTGGCACTATTTTTTTTTCGGAAATCATCTCCCCATGTCTTACACAGTCTGTATATGAAAATTTGGTTTCCTTCCGTTCATTAGTTTTAACTGCAAATGCCTCCAAACAGTAAAGTTATTTTGTGGCCACCCTGTATATTGTGTTCATCTTATCTTGTTTCTTCTTATCTTTGTTTACAAGGAAGTTATAGCTATTTGTAATAGGAGCAATTGTTTTGAATATCTTTGTTTTGTACTCGGCTAAGCAAAAAAAGATCCGTTTTCTTCAGATTTCCATGGTAGTATATAACACCAAAACATCAGTAGAAAGTACCCAATGAGAGCAATTTTGAAAACAATCAGCAGAAGTGCTATGTTTTCGAGAATCTCGTGTGCTTGCATAATACGGCACGATGAGCTTCGGAGTACAGTGAAGGGAAATGAGTATGGATTTTAGATCTTCAGCTTTTGGCTGATTGGGTCTAAAATATTTGACATAGGTTTATAATTTTACTGTCAAGACCACGTACTAATTTTCACTTATCAAGCTTGTTGTGTGTTCGAGTTATCATGTTCACATACATACGGATAGACAAATGCAGTCTATCCTTTATCTAATCTAATATATCTAATTTGGATTAAATAAATCTATTTTGTCTAAATTAGATATTCTACAGTCTTGGTGCAAAGATTATGTATGGAAATTCGCCCATACAACTTGACGCATTTCCGAGTTGTCCATACAACTTGACGCAT
>BGPR01044402.1:0-12624 GCA_013235015.1 Araneus ventricosus | reverse complement strand
TTTTTTCCAAAAACTGATATTTTTTAAATTTGAATCTTCGAACAGTAATATTGAATTGCATGAAAGTTGAATATCCTGAATACTCAACTCATGTATACATATAAATTTAATACATTCGGAATAAAAATTAAATACATAGAATTGCAATTCGACGATTACTATTCGTAGATTTAATTTTTAAAAATATCAGTTTGTGAGAAAACGCTCATCATTTTGTTTCTCTTAGGGAACAAAAGCAATCCATCTCTTGAAATGTCGATATCTTTCTTAATATTAACTGCAGCGAACTGGAATTTTTATATAAGCTGCCCTATATATCTTGCTCTGAAGTTATGAAAAAAAATTACGTTACGTTTATACGAGAGTATAGGTAGGTATACGTGGCCGAAACGATGCACCTGCGAGGGTATGACGTTTTCCCGTCTCGAGACGTGGCCACATCTATGAGCCTACGCTGGTATGACGTACCTCTGTCGTGTGACGCTCGCTTTTTGTATGCTGACTCTACATCCCGAAGCATGCGTTAAGAAGCTTCGCTTCAAAAATTTAAAAAGCAGACATTTATTAATGTACTGAAATATAGATTTTTTTGCTCGACTTTCAGATCTTTGTTTTTTAAAAATCTACATTTTAGTTTAATAAAAGCGCAAAGTTAAAAAAAATTACGTAGGTAAATTTTTTTTTAAATATTTTTTTTTCCATAGATAATTTTCATAATCTGTTCTGCGTCCAAACATGTAGAATACGCTTAGGGAACATTAAAAAGAATAAAAGATAAGTAAAAAGATTGTAACTTAAAGCAAATTACCTAATTGTACACAGGATCGGCAATTCAGAAATAAAACCACTCCAATTAATACCTTTATATAAATTTAATTACTAATTTATTTAATTTTGCATGGAAAATTTATATTTGTCCGTAACAATCTAAAGTAATTTCCTTTCTGACGTTTCAATTTATTGCAAATGATAAAAATCGTTATCAGTGGCGTAGCGAGGTCAATTGACGCCCGGGGCATAATATATTTTTTGCAGTCGTCATCAGTGGTTTGGAAAATGTAAATGGGGCACTAGTCGTTATTCCGACACTCATTGAAAAGGGAGTTTTAGTTATATTAACGTCCCGTTTTCAAACAACACGAGGGTAACTTTGGGTACGGACCTCGTAATTTTGAGCAGCGCTCAAAATACGAGGGCGACACTTGAGCTGGCACCCTCTCTCCTAGCTTCCCCACCACACCAGCGGAAGGACGTTTGGCCCCTACGTATGCTATTTAGGCCGGTGCACACTAGCCGATTTGTGCCGTTGAAGCTATAAATATAACAATAGTAACCTACATGTCCCCTGTGGAGACACACGGGTGGGCTGGGGGTTTATTTTTTTTTTTTTTTTTCCTACACCCAAAAAAAGGGGTTTGTGGCCACCGGACCTTAACGTTCACAGGCACTTATACATGGCGGATCTTCAATTGAATCGGGTTTCAAGCCTGGAGCCCTCCGAAGCTGAGACCTTACCACTAGATCACCGCGGCCTCCATTGGAAAAGGAGAAACACTCACTAGCATTAGAGCCCGGTGCACTCTAGCCGATTTGTGTCGTTGAAGCTATAAATATAACAATGGTAACCCTCATTCACCCTGTAAAGACACACAGGGGGAATAGGGGTTACTATTGTTATTTTTATAGCTTCAACGACACAAATCGGCTAGTGTGCACCGGGCCTAATAAAGGCACTGTTTCTTCGAGCTGTGATTGTACAATAACAAATACGCTTTTTTTTCAACCAGATGTTTAACTGAATAGCCGTATTGGTCTTCCGATAAGTTTCACTAAAAGCCATCTAATAATGATGGCGCATTTAGCACACGGATTTTTTATATATATTTAACAATATATTGACATAGGTGATTAATTATTCTTATCTATTACTATAAATTATTAGCTTGAAAGACGACTGAATTTATGTGGTAATAAAATCAAACAATTTTATATTTACTTTTTCAAAAATATGCAAAATACATTTAATGCGATCATTAAATCCTGGTGTTTTTCGTCAGATTTAATGTTACGTACTTAAATATTTTAAAATGAAAACTACTAATGCGTTTTAAAAATAAATATTGATTTATTACATACTTTATATTTATACTATTTGATAAATTAAATAAATAGTTTTAGTTTTCATCGCTTTGAAGTAAAATAAAAATAAGCATTACAATCAGAAATTGTATAATTAAAAGCGTAATGGCAGTAAATCTCAATTTAATTGAGTGAGTTTCATTATCAAAAGCGTCTCTTCTTCTTCATTCGATAAATATTTGATTCGGAATTCAAATTGAAAATAAAGATTTAATCGACCCGTTAACTGTGCAATTTCAAATAAAATTATAAAGCCATTATTGAAACAAATATTAAGTATTATATATTTTTCATATTTTCATTACGTTTTATCAACTGAATTTCAACATTTGAGTATATTTACTCTAATACAGATATTTGCATATCTTTTTAAAAACAATACATATTCGTATATCTTTTCATTAACACAAAGACAATGTAAGCACACAAATTTTAAAAATTAATTTCGAAAAACGCTCATAATTTTCTCCAATGTCGTAAATACCGTAATACGGAGGATTAGTTTGCATCAGTGGAGGTTACTTTGCGCCATAATAAAATTTATGCTGAAAATTGAAATGGAGCCCAACTGATTAAAGGTACGCGATTGAGATTCTTTTTCTCGTTTGTTGGCAACACTTAGGGGTGTATTTCACTCTTTAAACACATATAACAATCATTCAGAACGTTACAGAAGAAAGAAAATGTTAAGCTAGCTTTATAGTGAAAATTTCAGTGTTGGAAAATACGTCTCTGGTGAAGAAAGTACAATATTACTGAAAACAAGTCTATTTGAGTTCGAAAAAGATAACAGATCTAGCTTGGATTTTATGGCTTTGAAGGCAGATTATAATTATTATTTAAGGTGTAATTAATTCTTTTCTTATGTGGGATAGCTTTGCACCGGAAAAGAGACTTTCATTGCACCATGGAAATTTGGAGTACACAGCAACCCAAGTTGGTTTTTAAATTTGTTTTTGCATTAAATAATAAGAATAACAATGCTTGCTTTTGCTTCAGATATGCCCAGGGTGTATAAAAGAAAGTTAAAGGCTTATAAGTATTTGGATTTCACTTCAAAGACTAAAGAAGCTCGCGTTAAGCCTTTTCAGAAGGTTAGTGTACTTTTGAAGAGACAGATGCTTTTTTTGGCACCCCAAGCCAACAGTTCGTTACAAAAGAAAGGTTTTTCATGTAAGGAAACCAGAAATCATCTGTTTTTTTCCTCCAATGAGAAGGGAAAGACCGTTGTAACTTGTATTGCCAAGCTCAATTACTTTGGTTTACCTGTCAATAATTACCTAAATTTGGTTTACCTTTCAGAAAGTAAAATACTAATAAGCGCTTATCTAACTAGGAAATGTGTGGTAATAGATGGATACATTAATAATACACTCAACAATGACTGGATAAAAGGATTTCTGAAACGCTATTCTGTTTTTTTTTTTACCGGATATAATGGCGTATAATTGTTTATTATAATCGTATATATGCAGGTTAATTTTCTTGTATATTTCTACCCGGGGTTTCAAGAAATATGTCTAAAATTGCACACGGTGAGTTTGTTATTGAAATATACTGAAAAAAATAACTAATAAGTTTAAGAATCCCAACCTATGGGATAATTTTGCACCAAAATTTCAAAAAAATATATAAAAATCATTGCATGATTCAAATTTTGCTGCAAAAGCTTCCCTAGTAATTACTCAACAAGTAAAAATTCAGAAAGGCCTTTTCTTCCAAGAAATGCATGCAAAAAATCCCTAAATTCCTTTTTAAGTCATGAAAATCGGTACAAAGAAACCTCTTTTTAAGGTATTTAGTTTATGTAAGAATTTAGCTTGGAGAAAAATAGCATTTATAATAAAATACTCTTCTAAATAATCAAAATATTGAATGATTTATTTTCATGTAACTCTTATTTGGTAAAACTTAATATCCATCAGACATTTCAGATACTATAAACTTCCAAAGTTTGATAAAATTATTTCACTTTTTGCTGCATCATTCTGCTCTCTATACTTTAAGATTTTTAAATAAAAACAATTATGTTCCTGAAAGTCAAACAGGTGTTTCGAAATCCATTATATAAACAAAAGTAAAATGAATATGAAAATAGTTTGAAAATGTTGCTCTAAATTAGATAGCATCTTAAAAATAAATTCACAAATAATTCTGCCTTTTAATCTGCGCTAAAAGACAGAAACTAAGTTAACTAATATTAAACGATTCATTTTTCACTGGATGAAGTAAATATGTTAAACTTAGTAACAATAAAATTCACGATGCTCCAGATTCCCTGAGTCTGTGCCAAAAAACTTTGGTAAACAAAAGAACGTTATTAGAATCTTTACGAGGCAAATTTTAATTTTGAAACTTTCCCGTCTTCCGGTAATAACTCAGTGAAACATCTTGCTGCTAGCACTAGAAGAAAAATAACGCATTGAAACATATTTTGTAGCTGCCTCTGTCTTATTCAACAAAGTATAGAATTTATCTCAAACTACGTTATTTATTTCGTTTTACATTGTAAAAATATTTAAAATGAGGACCATAAATGTGGTAGATAATTTTTTTAATTTCCGATCGATAGACCTTTAATAGGAATATCATTTGTTTACATACCGTTACTTAAATGAGACTGGCGTCTTCTCCATTTTCTTAGATCTCTAAAACAACGTTTCATCACTTGGTAAATTTGCATGTTAGCTTACAAATTTCACACGGTGCAGCTGTGGCTTAGTGGAAATCTCTAGGGCCTGCCTGGTTCTCGATTCGAAACCCGAAGGCTTAAAAATAGAATGGGAGTAGTGCACGTTAAATCTGAGATCGGGAATCAAACGCCTTCTCGCTGGTGTGGTTCGGAAGTTTGGAGAGAGCTTGCCCGATCAATCATCGTCATTTGACCACTGTTCAAAATTACTAGATCCGTCCCAAAATATCCCTAACGTTGTTTCAAGACGGGACTTCAATATAATTAAACTAAACAACAAGATTCAAATTATTTCGTAGTTCTTTTATATACGATTCTGGTGGTTCGAAGCGATATATCACAGTTTCGAGAAACGATTCCTTTGGTGTCAGGATATGGTTTCAATACCAGAAGGTTTCAGTTTTCGAAACTGAACCATCCGATTCTACTTGTATTCACAGTGCAGAAACCCGATTCCAGAAAGGCAGAATCCCGATTACACTTGCATCCACCGTATAAACGGGCCTGGTGAATTCTAGTTACGTGGGGTTAAGCGTTCTCCAAATGATGTAGTTTGAATGTTTGGAGATTGTGTGGTAGTCTCAGTGACGTCCTCGTCATCTGGTTACGGTTCACAATTACGATATCCGTACCCAAATATCCTTAATGTGGCTTCAAAATGGGACGTTAATCCTGGAAACATTTCAGATGCTATTTCAATGAAGGTCAGTCGTCGAAGTCGATATCGTCGGGTGTTAAACCTTCTGACGCGCAAGTTTGAATAATAAGTTTAATTTTACAAAGAGGAAAAGGGCTTCAAAAACCTCATATTTGGAAGAACTATAAACGGTTTAAACTTACGAGATTTGTCGCAAACTAACGTTCCTCCCCACTTAGTAATCACTATCTACCAGAATAGTGCTGGAAACTCATAGAATGGCAATAAATACGAATGAAAACGAAAGAAATGGCAATACCATGATTGCATTTTTATTAACATTATCATAGCAACCAGTTGATAATACAAAATTCAATGCGTTGAGATGAGATGGTAAATATTTGGAAAACACCTTTTTAATCTCCAATTAAAAATGTTTTGTCGGCCCCCAAAGCGTTTACTACAAGATTCTCCACAACTCTACATAACCGGGTTAAGAAAGTGTGTCTCGGGGTTCCATTAACCATGTCCCTCTTATTACGCGAGAGATTTACCGGGATCCCACTCCACTGAATATCCTGACCCTCTGTTAACTCCTTTGATGTGATTGTATTCAAAACCAACTTTATAATCATTGTAAGAAATTTAAAATTCAACCTTTGATTTAAATGTGCGCAATCGAGTGTATATTAAAGAAACTCCAAATCGACTCAATTCAATCAAAAAAATTCAAATTCCAACTTAATGCATTTATTTTTCTCTTTTATTCTCCCAAAATTTGAAAAGAATTTTAATCGTATCCTGACCATCAAGCATCGTTCAAAATATATTTTATTCTCAAACAAAAATGCTTATAACAAGAATGGGTTTCTAATATAAATAATATCAAAGAGATATAGTAACACACATCTCTGCATTTCAAATCAAATAATCAAATATTGGTTTCAGATGTAAGGAAAAAAACATCCCATTTTCGTAAATAATTATTTGCATCAAAACTTGGGACTATCACTTCTTTGATATGCTCTTATTTCAAAAAGTAATTGCTGTTACTTCAATCCCTTTATATTTTATCGTTTTAATTCTTTTTTCAATTCCTACTATTAGTTCACACTCTCCCTATATATATTTATTTATATATCTTGTTCAAATTTTCAATCTTTAGTAAAATACTTTTTATTCATCCACTCAAGTTCAAATACATTTTTTAAAACTTGTAGTGGATAACACTTGATGTTAATACAGTTTTTTCAAATATTAATTCATTAATTAAATTTAATTAATTAATTTTAGTTTTATATGGGATAAAGCATATGTCGCCTTGAGTCATTTGGTTCGAAGTTTTCTCAATAGATGGAGCTAGGTTTGCCAGCTTCTAGACCTAATATCCTTTGTTTTCTGGTATGTTTACGAAGGCGTCATTTTTTCATGTATTTTTGTCAGAGGGTAATATTGATTACTTTCTTTATCGCTTTTAAGCGTGTAGATCGCTGACCTAAGTAGGAATTGACTTTAATTTTTTTTATATTGCTTGTTTCATCACATAAGACTAAAACGAATACTTTCGTAATTGCTACCATCTCTACCTTCTATTAACACAAAGCATCATGCCTGAGATAATGTTTAGCAACGGATTCGGAAACCCCCCGCGCTTTTGCGCATGCGCCGGGCGGAGTTATTTTGATCAAAATAGGAGGAAAGTGAAGAATGGAAGGATGATGTTTACATTTTACTGAGCTTGATCTAACAAAGAACTCCGGAAATGCGCTCATATGACTCATTGCCTGACACCTCTTTCCGGTGTAAAATCGTCTAAAATGGTACTCTCGGAATCCGTTGCTGCACAGTAATCCTAGTTGAAATTACATTTTAGCGCAGTTTATTTTATTCTCTGCTTTACTAGACAGATTTTTATATTTTAAGCAGACATTTGGATTCGTTTCTAATTTTGTTACTTTCACAGATTTCAATTTAAATGTTTCACGAAATTCTAACCATCATTTCTATGCTATTTTTTTCAGTCTAACTATATACATGTATCTATGCTTTAAGTTACTGCGATTTAAATTTCAGTGCATCTAACAATTTTTATCGTTGAAAAGTTCATTCATCGTCTTGTTTGATCAGAGCTCGAGGAATACATTTGATGACTACATGAATATGAATGTGTTTCTTCCAAGGAGAAAGAATGCATTTCGAAACTGTATCACAGTTTTATTCTGAATGTGTCAGGAAGCATGTAAATGTTGATCTAGGTATTTTTATTCAACTAATACACGTATAACTAGTAGAAGCTCGACTATTAATAGAAAGACTTTCTGGCATGAAAATCATGCTGATGTATGAAATCCGTGTACTCTGAATTTCAAATATACGCCAACGTATGTAAATTTTGAAGTGAATCGGTTACTTCTGGAGCTGAAGAAATACAAAATGAAGAAATATTCATTTGAATTTTTCTCAAGTAGATATAAAAGAGGAGTTGCAAAAGATGTCTGTATACATCTATTTAAATTCGGTCTCTGCTGTTTTTTTCTTTTAATATGACTTGAAGCATCCAGTTTAAAAATTTTAAGATCCTCGCCTAATTTCACAATCGAATGAGAAACATACAAAAAACACAGGGTTATTCAAAACGATTGCAAGGATTGCAAATGGCTAAAACTTCTTTGTAATCAACATTAGGGAGAGAAAATTTGCACATAATAAAGAACGATGCTTAAAGGTTTGCTTGCGCACGTAATAATTGCCCTATTAGACATCTCATGATAACATGATCAACATTTCAGCGGTAATCCATTTAGGGATGGGAAAAACCTTGTTGTTGCAGTTAACCGGTTTTTTCGGGTTTTTTTTTGTCCCAGTTATAACAGATTATTTTTTTTAAAAAAATCCAATAACCGGGTAAAAAAACCGAATCGAAAGATAGACTCGATTTTAGGCTCGATTAGTCTAACATTTACCAAGTTATGAAGCTTTGAATTTCATCATCTCATCCCAATCGCCGAAGACCGCTTCCTTGAGACGTCTATTGGTTGGCGGAATACTGAAAGAGTCTTCATGAACAGATGAATATTGGCCAATGGATTGATTTCCTGTAGAAACAATATTATTAACAAAATTTGTCTACAAACGGCGTTTATTTCATATTTAAAAAAACCGAAAACTGGTTATTTCAGAAACAGGCTATTTTCAGCGATTATAACCGCCAGGTTAAACCGGAGGTGGAAAAACCTGAATAACCGAACACCGGTTATTTTCGTAAAAATCGCCATCCCTAAATCCATTTCACATTAGACACTGTGAAGCATGTTCGTAGCAACTGATGCTCGTTCGCTAGCATCAGTTGGCAAGCATTTGGCTATCTAAATCTACTGGAAATAATTCTTGTCTTCATTTGATTACGATATGTCCTAGACCCTTTCTTAACCACTTGCTCTACGATTTTATTTAAACGTCCTACTTAGATGACACCGCCCATTTGGGATTTTTTTGTTTATTCCAATCTATTTAAGAAGGTTTTAGGAGGTTACGCTTAAAGGTTTTCTCCTTGGCATTTGATGCGGTGGTAATAAACTAACATAGTTAACATCACTATCTACTGCATCCATTTATTCAAGGTAACTTGTAAAATATGAACACCGCAAACAGGACTGCATATTCTAAATGGCTCGTGCAGGAGTGAGGATATATTATAAACGCTAAAGAAGTTAACTCATAGTAACTATAACAACTTTAATAACGTAACAAGATGAAATTAAAAGGTAAAGTAAATTATATTTAAATTAACATATTGACAACAAAAACATAACAGTGCTATAAGAGCAGTGCTAGAAGAGAGAAGTTCCAGAAGGGCGACGACAGATAATGTCCTAGCCTTTATTGTATTCAATTCTTCTACGCATGGGCAGGAAGGTTGACTGCGTATGCAGCAATATGCTGTTGCCACAAGGTAAAGGAAAATTGAGACATTTAAGCTTGTCCAAGTGATTTTTGTAATTAAAATTAATTGTTACGTTGACTTAATTACGGATTGAAATAGAAAAAATTCTGTAATTCGATGTACGTGTCAGACACGTTGTTGTAGAGTAAGGGGTTCACTACACGTACCATGACCAGTCAAACGAACAGTTGTAATGTCTTGATTAGAAAATTCGCATAAAATGTTATCGCTTTTTCACACATGACTTCGTGACTTTTTATATTAAATATATCTAATATTTTAAATTTTTAACTTTATTTTTAACGACACCTCATTTTTAATTACTTCTACTTCCATCGTAATAAGCGCACTTCTACTATCACTTCGAGTCACGAGTCTTCCGGGAAAATCCCCTTTTTGGGGGGTACTTAAACTTTCTGCGCATTCCTAGCTGCCCTTTTTGATTTCAACATGTAAACTGACAACAGCAGCGGGCCGCTTCGCGCGTTACCTCTTTAATTCTGGTCATGGATATTTTTCAACTATGATTCCTTTATATATATAAAAATAATCGCCAGTATTTTCTACGATGGATAAAATAGATTGAATCAACAATGTCTTTTCCTTGACCCAGATGCTCTACACTTCACCTCTAATAATGATGTTTCATATATGCAATTAATCTTTCATTACTTATTTTTATTTCCCTTTGTTAATTCTGATAAACACGTACCCTACCATTATTTACCACGACAGGTCATTTGATCGGGAACAAAATTTATTGCCTAATATGGTTAGCGGATTTCACATGAACGTTTCACATATCGTATCAATTTGATGCACATTTCTGCTTAGACTGTTGCTTTTTTAAGTTCAATACAAAAAAAAACATTTTTTCATATCTGCCTTTTCATCGTCAACATCATCAAAAACACACGTAACGATTTTTGTCTGTGATGACGATAACTTTATAGAAATTCCACAAAAGTATTTGTTTTGAATATTTCCTTACTAAAATCGATATTTTCAACATTTAATCAGGAAAAATAAAGTCTAAAAACCGATAATTTTTCCTGTTATGTTACGAATGGGTATATATTAAGTGTCGGTATTTTTAGTGTTAACACTTCCTTTGAGTGCAATACTGAACGAACTGACGGTAGGCATAGAGAATGCATCACATGATAGTGAAATAGACGACCGTTGTATACCTTTAACACTTTAACACCACCGTCTCTAGAACTCCTATGGCTCCTATCCGGTTTAGTATAGATGTAGGTGGACTTTATTGAGTTGCAAAAAAAAATTACATCATACAGAAAAATAGCAAATGAAAAAAGTCAAAGCTGGTGTTTACACATAGAATTGTATATATTCCTTTATATTTGTCAATGTCTTGATTACCAAGATGTGAATGAAAGAAAAATGATGAATGAAGATGATGACGAACAACATGAAAAAACTTACATTAATACACAGGTTTTTGAGTAACGCAGTAAAGATGGGGAGCTATTGCGTGGTAAGTGTGGATTACAAGGAATAGGGAGATTACTATTAAAGAATTATGAGAAAGGACGGACTTATTGTGTTCAGTGTATTGAAAGCAGAATAAGTTAGAATTATTGTTCAAAGGCAGTTGAGTAATCATTCCAGTCGGATTATGTTTTTATTGTCTATTATGAATTTAATCATGTTCATTATTATTTTTCTTGAAATCGGATTCTCAAGAACTCTTTGGTACCACGGACCTTCCAGTGGAGTAGAAGGTTTCCTAATACACCAAGAGAGAGTCGATGGGCAAGAAGTTGTCCGTGTGACCAATGATAGCCACAGCGAGCAAGTATTACCTAGCAAACAAGTCTTTCAGTTTCCTTCTACAGGGTGGCCATAAAATAACTGTCCTGTTTGGAGGCATCTGCAGCTAAAGCTAAAGAACGGAATGAAACGAAATTTCATATATATATACTGTGGAAGATATGGGAATATGATTTCCGCAAAAAAATTAGTACCCAAAGTCGTCGATAGGGGAGATTTTGGCGCTGTCACGTGCGCAATATTGAAATTCGCACAATAGAGGTAGATTACGCCAATTTCATAGTGCATACGTGATTTTGGAGCTGTTGGAAACGAAAAAAAGTCAATAATTTCAATGAATGCACGGAAAATGGGTTATGTAACGTTTCACTGATGTTCGAATAATAAAAAAGGCACATGCAGAAATGAATGGCAATAATATGAAACTCACGGAAAATAATCTTTTATTAATCAAAATTAAGGTCCCCAGGACCACGTGCAATATTTTCATTGTGCTGGCCTTCCATGTGTATAAGATTTTGTATCCGGTGTATGACGTACTCTATACAGTGCGTAAACTGTCACCTTGGATGTTTGTAACAGCCCGTAACATAAGCACTAGGGAATTTGCATAATCTACCTCGATCTTGCAAATTCCATAGTGCTTACTTGACAGTAGCGCTAAAATCTCCCCATCGGCGAATTTTGGCACTATTTTTTTTTCGGAAATCATCTCCCCATGTCTTACACAGTCTGTATATGAAAATTTGGTTTCCTTCCGTTCATTAGTTTTAACTGCAAATGCCTCCAAACAGTAAAGTTATTTTGTGGCCACCCTGTATATTGTGTTCATCTTATCTTGTTTCTTCTTATCTTTGTTTACAAGGAAGTTATAGCTATTTGTAATAGGAGCAATTGTTTTGAATATCTTTGTTTTGTACTCGGCTAAGCAAAAAAAGATCCGTTTTCTTCAGATTTCCATGGTAGTATATAACACCAAAACATCAGTAGAAAGTACCCAATGAGAGCAATTTTGAAAACAATCAGCAGAAGTGCTATGTTTTCGAGAATCTCGTGTGCTTGCATAATACGGCACGATGAGCTTCGGAGTACAGTGAAGGGAAATGAGTATGGATTTTAGATCTTCAGCTTTTGGCTGATTGGGTCTAAAATATTTGACATAGGTTTATAATTTTACTGTCAAGACCACGTACTAATTTTCACTTATCAAGCTTGTTGTGTGTTCGAGTTATCATGTTCACATACATACGGATAGACAAATGCAGTCTATCCTTTATCTAATCTAATATATCTAATTTGGATTAAATAAATCTATTTTGTCTAAATTAGATATTCTACAGTCTTGGTGCAAAGATTATGTATGGAAATTCGCCCATACAACTTGACGCATTTCCGAGTTGTCCATACAACTTGACGCAT
>BGPR01044401.1:0-12625 GCA_013235015.1 Araneus ventricosus | reverse complement strand
TATTATCTGATAAAATTAAAATTGCTATTGATATTACAAAAGATAATAATATTAAAGAAAATTGTTTATGTTCAGAGGGGGGGAATATATTCTATTCTAAATATTAAGATTATTCTCGAAATAAATATTACAGTAAAAGAAATATTATGGAAGTCCAGTCAATTAAGATTCTAACAGGAATATTAATAGAAAATATTGATAGTAAAGGTAATTCTAGAGAAATAAATATTGAAAAATGTAATATATAAAAGGCTAGTAAAAGAGGGGGAATAGAAAATATAATTATTAACATTCTTTGAAAAATTATATTAGTTTTTATGGCACCACAATCCATTGTTTGTATAAACTAAAATATTAAAATATAATTAGTTCTAATTTAGTAATAACTAAGATGAGAGGGAATAGATGGAGAAATAAACATAAGTATAATTTATTATGAGAATATATTGCAAATTTGGAATTTGACTGATTATGAGTAGTATTAAGAAATAATGAAATTGAAAAAAATAGAAGTTATAATAGAGATAAAAATAAATGGAATTAAAATGAAGTAGTTTCAATTAATTAATCTAACTAAAATAAAGATTTCTCCTGCTAAGTTAATAGAAGGGGGGTGCGGAGATATTGGCTGCGATAAAGATGAATCATCAAAAAGTAATATTAGGAAAAGAACTTCATAACCCCTTAAACGAAATAATATTTCGAGTATGATGTTTTGTATAAATTATATTTACTATTAAAAAAAAGAGCCGAGGATGATAATCCGTGAGCTACTATTATTAAGATAGCACCATATACCCCAATGTAATTTAATGTTATAATTCTTGCTAAGACAAGTCCTATATGGGCTACAGAAGAATATGCAATAAGAGATTTAAGGTCTTTTTGGCGAATACAATTCATTCTTGTTATAATTGCCCCAATTAATCTGATTCTTGAAATTCAAAAGTTTAAGGGAATTAATTTTGAATATAAAAGGGGACTAAATCGAATTAATCCGTAACCGCCAAGCTTTAAAAGAACGGCGGCTAGAATTATTGCCCCTTCTACTGGGGCCTCTACATGCGCCTTAGGTAATCATAAATGAAAAAAAAATATTGGTATTTTTACTAGGAAAGCTAAAATAAAGATAATTGTAATTTTAATTTGTTCACATGTTGAGGTAATGAAAATAAAATTGGGTGTGGACTTGAAATATAAGATTCCTAAGAGTAGTGGAAGAGATGCAATGATAGTATAAATTATTAAGTAAATTCCAGCTTGAAGTCGTGCGGGCTGGTACCCGATTTTGGTAATAAGAAGTAATGTTGGAATTAATACAATTTCAAATAATATATAAAAGGAAAATATATTCAAAGATGAAAAAGTAAGAATAAGTGTAAGTAAAATAGATGTAATGAGTAAAAATGAATAATTTAGTGTAGAGGAAGAAATAATAATTATTATAACTCTAATAATTGATAATATAATTATAATTAAAGAAATATAGTCTGTAAATATAAATTTATTAAAAATAATTATTTGAAAAGAATGAAATTTTGTTAATAAAAATATTGTTAAGACACATATAATAATTAAAAAAATTTGAATAATTAAATATTAGGAATCTTATAGTCAATAAAGGGATAACAAGTTTTATCAGATGTTAAATTAATAGTCAAATGGGGAGGGAATTAGGAGATTTAAAAAAATCGGCATAATGAGACTATAAGAATTAAACCTAAAGAGGATCCTGCGACTATAATTGTTAACATAATTAATAAAGCAGTGGATGAAATTATAAATATTTTTTATAATTATTAGAATAAAAATAGATATAAGTATAAGTTCGAGTCTTAATAATAAAATAATCACATTTTTTTCGTCATCAATATAACCTTGTAATTCTAATTAAAATTATTATTTTAATAATATTAATAAAAGTATTTCCCACATCCAAAGTGGGCGATTTAAATAATCTAAAAGAATTTTTGAAATTGGCACTGATGCTTGGGGTAATATTTGTTCTAAGTATTCAACCTATAATAATTATTAGTAGATTGATCATGGTTGTTTTAATTTATTCTTTTTATTTATATTGAAATTTAATAGAATTTTGGTTTAGGTATATAATAGTATTAGTTTTAATGAGAGGTGTATTAGTAGTATTTACTTATATAATAAGAGTCCTCACAAATGAAAGATTTGAGGTTTCAAGATTAGTAATATTAATTTTAGGATTTGTTTTGATATACAAGGGTGAAGTTTATGATGAATTTATTCAGAATGTGAGAATAGGAAGAATAAAGATTTGAAGCGGAATTTCATTAATTGTAAGATTATTCTTAATTATCTATTTATTATTTATTATAGTTATAGTTGTATGATTAAGAATAATAGAGCGGGGGGGCTATCCGAATTTCATAAAAGAATATGTGCCTGAGTAAAGGATTAACTTGATAGGTTAAATTATGAAAAAATTTTTATTCCTCTCCGGAAGCAAGATAATATTTTAAAAATTGTAAATGGGGCTTTAGTAGACTTGCCTTCTCCTTCTAGATTAACTTATTTTTGAAATTTTGGGGCGTTATTAGGAATTTTTTTATTTTTTCAGATTGTAACTGGATTATTTTTAGCTATACAGTTTTCGGGAAGAGTATTTTTATCATTTGATAGAATTGTTCATCTAATTCGTGATGTAAATTATGGGTGAATAATGCGAGTGGCTCATGCTAATGGGGCTAGTTTCTTTTTTTGTTTATATATATTCATATGGGCCGGGGTATATATTATGGTTCTTATCGATTTAACAAAACTTGATTAAGAGGTGTTACAATTTTATTATTATCTATAGCTACCGCCTTTTTAGGATATGTATTACCATGAGGGCAAATATCTTTTGGGCGGCTACAGTAATTACTAATCTTTTATCTGCTATCCCATATGTTGGGGTGATATTAGTAGAATGGGGGTGAGGAGGATTTTCGGTAGGAAATCCTACTTTAACTCGCTTTTTTGCTTTTCATTTTATTTTACCTTTTATTATCTTATTTATAGTAATTTTACATTTATTATTTTTACATGAAACTGGATCTGGAAATCCTATGTGATTAAATAGGAGATATGATAAGGTAGGATTTCATCCATATTTTAGAATTAAGGATATTTATGGATTAGTTGTTGTATTTATTTTGTTTATATTTATTTGTCTTGAAACCCCTTATATTTTTATGGATGTTGAAAATTTTATTCCTTCTAATCCTATAGTTACTCCTGTTCATATTCAGCCGGAGTGATATTTCTTGTTTGCTTATACAATTTTGCGTTCTATTTCAAGTAAAATTGGGGGGAGTAATTGCTTTAGTAATATCGGTAATAATTATATATTTTTTACATTTATTTTTAAAGCATAGATTTCGTAGAACAATGTTTTATCCATTAATAAAAATTTTATTTTGATATTTTGTAATTAATTGAATATTATTAACTTGAATTGGGGCTTGTGAAGGCGATTATCCTTTTATGCAATTGGGGATAATGTTTAGATTTTTATATTTTTTTTATATATTTTCTATTTTGAGGATTAGGGGAAATACAAGATTTATTAGTTTAGACTTTATATAAAAATGTTTTGAAAGCATTTTACAAGATAAGTATCTTTGAAGTCATGTTAATTAGTTTAAGTAAAATAAAAACTTTGTAAGTTTTAGATTCTATAGGCATCAGGTATTTATTCTGAATGCAATAGGAATAATAAATAAAATAAGAGGAAGAAAGATTTTTCAATTTAAAGATATTAATAAATCATAACGAAATCGGGGGTAAGAACCCCGTACTCACAATATTAAAATTGTAAGGAGTAATAAAATGAAAAAGAAAGTTTTAATAGAAGAAAAAAAATAAAATAGTTGATAAGTAGCATAAAATTACTATATTAGAATATTCGGCTAAAAAGATAAGAGCAAATCATCCTCCTATATATTCAACATTAAATCCGGACACTAGTTCAGATTCTCCCTCTGCAAAATCAAATGGTCTTCGGTTAACCTCAGCTAGACATCTAGTAAATCATATATAAAAAAAGAAGAGAATTTCCTAAAAAAAATCATAATATATATTGTGAGTCTATTATTTGTTTAAAGTTGAAAGAATTTCTTAATAAGGAAATAAATAAAATAATTAAAAAGAAAGATACCTCATAAGAAATTATTTGGGCAACTCTTCGAATTGCCCCAATATGTCTATATTTAGAATTGGAGGACCAGCCAATTATTAAAATAGAATAAACACCTAAACTTGAAATAATGAAAAAAAGCTAATATATTTTGTTTATTATCTAAGATTTGAAAATTATTAAAGGGGATAAGAGGAACAAGAATTAGGGCCAAAAATAAACTAATTCTGGGGGTTAAATATGAAATTGAAAAAATTTGAAGAGTCTGTTGAAGAGAGAGATTTATTAAATAATTTAATAGCATCTGCAAAAGGTTGTAAAATACCTATAAATCCTACTTTGTTTGGGCCTTTCGGATTTGGATATATCCTAAAGTTTTTCGCTCTAAGATAGTATAGAATGCTACTGCTACTAATAAACAAATAATAGCAATTAAAGAATTGATAATAGGAGAAATATTAGAATGAATAGATTCTAAATCTAGTGCATTATTCTGCCATAAGAATATTAAAAATAAATTTATTGGTCCTTTCGTACTAAATAAAAATAACAAAAGATAGAAACCAATCTGGTTTACACCGATTTGAACTCAAATCATGTAATGTTTTAATGGTCGAACAGACCAACTTTTAAGATTACTGCATCTATAAAGTTACATTAATTCAACATCGAGGTCGTAAACATCGTTTTAAATAAGAGCTTTAAAAAAATATTACGCTGTTATCCCTATGGTAACTTGTTCATAAAATCAATTTTATTGGGTCTTTTATTTATTTATGTAAAATAAGATTATTTTTATATAGTTGCCCCAGCTAAACAAAAGTAAAGTTCAATAGGGTCTTATCATCTATTTTTTAAATAAGAACATTTTTATTCTTAATTTAAGTTTAAAAATATTAATTAATAAAGAATTTGAAATGTTTCACCATTCATACAAGCCTCTAATTAAGAGGCTAATGATTATGCTACCTTAGCACGGTTAAATTTCCGCGGCTATTAAAATTTCATTGAGCAGGTGTTACTTACAATTAGTTCAGTAAGAAATGTTTTTGGTAAACAGTCATTCAAATTATTGCCTAGTTAATAAATTAATTCTAATTGAATTCTACTAATATTATCATTATTTATATTATAGGGATGAATCTTTATATTAAAATTATTAGAAAATAAAAATTTAGTTATGAAACTTTATGGAAACTTTTGTTCCTTATATAAAGAGTATATTAGAAAAAATATATTTAAAAAATTATCTTTTTAAATATAAATATTTGCTAAGATTAAAAAAGAGACCGGATATCAAAAGGTTCGAATAAAGTATAATTTCAACCAGTCTATTAATAAAATTTTTGCTACAATATTAAAATAGACTTGTAGATGACCTTTTTTCAGGAAAATTAAATATGTAAATAAAATAGAAAATTCCTGATACTAAAGGAAATTTATATTTCTTTAAAATAAGTAATTAGTCCTTTACAGTTAATATAAAAGTTAAATTAAATATTATAAAAATAAATATTTTTATAAAATGATTAAATGTTTGGTATTTCTGTCTTTTCAGTGTAAGTGAAATGCTTATATAGCTTTAAAATCCCTGATGCTTTTTCCAAAACATCAACTATGTTACGACTTACCTTACCTTTAGATAAGGGTGACGGGCGATATGTGCACATTGTTTATCTGGTTCATTTTAGAATATTATTTTAAAATTACTAATAAATCCTTTTTTTATAATAAGCTTTAGCTTATAATCCTTAAATAAAATTTATTGTAACCCATCTTATCTTTTATATTGTCTACACCTTTACCTAACTTATTAGAAATCTGTCAGGGGGGAGAATATAATTGTTAATCCTTTAGATGGAGGTATATAAGATTTAAATAAAGTGAAAATTATCGTGGATAATCGGTTAAAAGACAGGTTCCTCTAAAATGATTAAATGCCGCCAAACTACATAGGTTTCATAAAATAAAATTACTACCTAAAAAATTTTTAAAATATAATAGGGTATCTAATCCTGTTTTAAATTTTTAATTTTTTTCTAATAATTAAATACTTATAATAAAAAATAAAATTTTACTTAAAATTTTATCTGTTATAAATAATTTAAGAATAGAAAAGTTTTGTATAAATTCATTTATAGTTTAACCGCAACTGCTGGCACTATTAGTTAGTTAACGAAATTGAATTATAACTTTTATCATGTTAGATGTGGTTGTATATTGTAAATTTCTGATATTAAGCGAATTTTTATTAAATTCTATATACTATTATGCTGTACTGAGTATAATTTTGTTAGGCAAGTTTTGCCTCCTTAAAAATCAAATTTTTTATGTGCCTCACACTTTAACAAATATATAAATAAGTAAATAAGTTTTCAAAAGTAACAAAAGAACAATAAAAGTCTAATAGAAAAAAGTACCTACTACTGAGGTTTCCGACATGCTATTTAGGTGGGGAATTAATATAAAATAAGGTTATAATTAGGTTTTATTTTTATAAACTTCAATATAGCATTATTGCTTTATTAAATAATTTTAATTTTTTACTACGTAAAAAGTGGTTTTTTTCAAAAAAGTAACAAAAGAACAATAAAAGTCTAATAGAAAAAAAGTACCTACTACTGAGGTTTCCGACATGCTATTTAGGTGGGGAATTAATATAAAATAAGGTTATAATTAGGTTTTATTTTTATAAACTTCAATATAGCATTATTGCTTTATTAAATAATTTTAATTTTTTACTACGTAAAAAGTGGTTTTTTTTCAAAAAAGTAACAAAAGAACAATAAAAGTCTAATAGAAAAAAAAGTACCTACTACTGAGGTTTCCGACATGCTATTTAGGTGGGGTTAATATAAAATAAGGTTATAATTAGGTTTTATTTTTTTTTTTTTTTTTATTTATTATGTAAATTTTACATATATATTACTACTACTACTGAGTAATCTGAGATGCTATTATGGAGGGGAATAATATTCAAGTACCAGCAATATGATATATATATGTAAAGAATATATATTTATTATTATGTGTAAATATTAAATCTATAAAAAATATTTTATAATAAAGTATTGTTAATGGGTTAGGGGGTGGGGCCCGGCCCCTCACAGGCCAGGGGGGCCCCGTACCCCCTTTACAATAAATGGAATAAATTGGTTATGTTTTTTTAATAAAATATGTCCATGTATATATGTATTTGTTATAAATATTCTGATCTCATTTTAGAGGTATTTGAATTTTTAAGGTTTATGAATGAGCATATATAAGATTATTACATAATAAATAAAGTCAGCTAATGAAGCTAATGGGTTCATACCTCATAAATGAAAAGATTCTGGCTCAGAGAGTGGTTGGTTTTTCTTCTTTTTATCTGGCTAGAATTTTATTGACTTTAAGATGTAGAAATTGGTTCTTAGTATGAATGGGGTTGGAAATTAATATAATAAGGTTTATCGCAATTATATATAGTCGATCTTCTGAGGGGGTGGAGGTTTGTTTGAAATATTTTTTTATTCAAAGGTTGGGTTCTGGAATTTTAATAATAATATTTTATTCTGAGTTTGGATGATTTGATTATATTATTTTGATAATTTTAAGGTATAAAATGGGTGCAGGTCCATTTTATTTTTGGTTTCCATCAGTTTGTGAAGGGTTAGAATGAGGATGCTGTTTTCTTTTAATAACTATTCAGAAAGTTCTCCCTCTTTTATTAATTTCTTTTTTAACAAGAATATTTCTTTGGGTAATCATTTTAAGAAGAATATTTATTGGGGCGGCAGGATCAATAAATCAAGAGAGGATGAAACGATTAATAGCATATTCTTCAATTCATCATGTTGGGTGAATTTTATTAGGTAATTTTTTAAATGATATTTTATGAATTGTATATTTAATTACTTATAGATTTTTGATTAGGGGAGTTATATTAAGAATAATAAATGATAAAATTTTAGATGTGGGAATATTAGGAAAAATTAGATCAAAATGAAGGTTTGTATTAGGGATATTGAGCATAGGGGGCATGCCTCCTATGCTCGGATTTTATTTGAAATTCTGATTATTTTATAATTTATTATTTATAGATTATAGCTTATTACTATTTATAATTATTATATCGGTGTTAATATTTTATGTATATCTTCGGGTAGTATATAGAGTAATTATAAGAAGAATAAATATATTAAGATGAGTAAGGAAAATAATAGTTAGGAGAATTATAAGATTAGATTTAGTTTATATAATGGGGGGCAATGTGGGGGTAATTGTATGAATAATAATTTAGTAAATTAGGATATAAATTCTATTAGTTTTCAAGGCTAGAGGAGCTAAATTCAAATATGAGTTTACAGCTCATCATCTAATGATTTCTTTAGAAGATTATTAAACTTGCAATTTAAGGTTATTAATTAAACTAAGTTACTGCGATGATTATATTCGACTAATCATAAGGATATTGGTACTTTATATTTAATTTTTGGGGCTTGAGCTGCAATAGTAGGAACTGCAATAAGAGTATTAATTCGAATTGAGTTAGGGCAACCAGGAAGATTTATGGGAGATGATCAACTTTACAATGTAATTGTAACTGCACATGCTTTTGTAATAATTTTTTTTTATAGTAATACCAATTTTAATTGGAGGTTTTGGGAACTGATTAGTTCCTTTAATATTAGGGGCCCCGGATATAGCTTTTCCTCGGATAAATAATTTGAGATTTTGATTATTACCCCCGTCTTTACTTCTTTTAGTAATTTATTCAATAGTAGAAATAGGTGTTGGGGCGGGGTGAACTGTTTACCCCCCCTTTAGCTAGATTGGAGGGTCATGCTGGGAGATCAGTAGATTTTGCAATTTTTTCTTTACATTTAGCAGGGGCTTCTTCTATTATGGGTGCTATTAATTTTATTTCTACTATTATTAATATACGGTTTTATGGAATAACTATGGAAAAGGTTCCTTTATTTGTTTGGTCTGTATTAATTACTGCTGTTCTATTACTATTGTCTTTGCCTGTCTTAGCAGGGGCTATTACTATATTATTAACAGATCGAAATTTTAATACTTCATTTTTTGATCCTTCAGGGGGAGGAGATCCAATTTTATTTCAGCATTTATTTTGGTTTTTTGGCCATCCTGAGGTATATATTTTAATTTTACCAGGATTTGGAATTGTTTCTCATATTATTAGATCTTCAGTTGGAAAGCGTGAGCCATTTGGAAATTTGGGTATAATTTATGCTATAGTGGGAATTGGGGGAATAGGATTTGTTGTTTGAGCTCATCATATATTTTCTGTTGGGATAGATGTAGATACTCGGGCTTATTTTACGGCAGCAACTATAATTATTGCGGTGCCTACGGGAATTAAGGTTTTTAGGTGAATGGCAACTCTTCATGGGGCATATTTCAAGTTTGAGACACCATTAATGTGATGTGTTGGTTTTATTTTTTTTGTTTACTATAGGGGGAATTACTGGGGTGGTATTATCTAATTCATCTTTAGATATTGTTCTTCATGATACGTATTATGTGGTAGCACATTTTCATTATGTTTTAAGAATAGGAGCAGTATTTGCAATTCTAGCTGGAATTACTTATTGATTTCCTCTGTTTTTTGGAGTGGTTTTAAATGGTAAAAAAACTAAGTTGCAATTTTATGTTATGTTTATTGGGGTAAATATAACTTTTTTTTCCTCAACATTTTTTAGGATTAAATGGAATACCTCGTCGGTATTCTGATTATCCTGATGCTTATGTATTTTGAAATATAGTATCTTCGTTGGGGGCATTTTTATCATTATTAGGAGTTTTATTTTTTATTATATTGATTTGAGAAGGTTTAGTTATAAAGATATCTAATCAAAGAATTTATTATGTAAGATCTTCTTTAGAATGAATTAATAATGTTCCGCCATTAGACCATACTTTTTGTCAATTAAATGTGTTAACAAAGTAATTTTTGCCAACTTGAGGTTCTTTATATTTTCAAAATAGGTCTTCTGCTGTTATGGAACAGTTAATTTTTTTTTCATGATCATACGATAATAATTATAATTATAATTATAATTTTAGTCGGTTATGTTTTGATAAGTTCTTGTATAAATAAATTTTATAACTTAGGTTTATTTGAGGGTCAGGAAATGGAAAGAATTTGGACTATTTTACCTGCGGTTTTTTTATTATTAATTGCTTTTCCATCTATTCGTCTACTTTATTTAATGGAAGAATATGAATATCCTGAGATAACTGTAAAGGTTTTAGGACATCAATGGTATTGATCTTATGAATATAGAGATCTTGGATATTCAAGATTTGATAGATATATATCATCTGGGTCAGAAAATTTATTTCGATTATTAAGAGTGGATAATAGTCTGATTATTCCTTATAATACTGATGTTCGAATAATTGTTTCTAGAATAGATGTAATTCATTCTTGAACTATCCCTTCTTTAGGTGTAAAGGTAGATGCAATTCCTGGGCGTCTTAATCAATTGTCTTTTATCTTTAATCGAGTAGGATTATTTGTTTGACAGTGTTCTGAAATTTGTGGGGCTAATCATAGGTTTATGCCAATTGTAATTTCTGTTGTTCCTCGACTTAGATTTTTACAGGGATTGGTGTAATTTAATAAATGATAGTGGCCGATTGAAGGTATTAGTCTCTTAAATTAATTATGAAATATATTAGTTTAATTAAAATATTAGTTTGTCAAGCTAAAGATAGAATAAATTCCTCAATTAATACCTCTTAATTGAATTTTTTTCAAGAATAATAGTATTTATGCTTGTAGTTTGTGGAAGAATTATTTATAGGGAAGTAATAGTTATAAGGAAAGTTCAATATAGAGTATTAAAGGCGGATAGAAGTTTAAATAACTGATGTTGATAAATTTATTTTCTGTATTCGATCCTTCTTCATATTTTGGATTATCTATAAATTGAGTAATTGTAATATTATTATTATGCTTATTTCCATTAAAATATTATTATATTCGAGGGGGGGGTTCAAGGTATTTTTATAAATTTTTCTTTTTATGTAAAGAAAATATTTGCTGAAGTAGCTACTTCAAGAAAATTAGCTATTGTTTTTGTTTGTACAGTTACTTTTATATATTTAATTACAAGAAATTTAATAGGATTATTTCCTTTTGTCTTTACTAGAACAGCGCATCCTATAATTACAATAGGGTTGGGATTAGTATTTTGACTATCTTTTTTTTAATAGGATGAATTAAAAATTTTAAGCATAGAGCTGCACATCTTGTTCCGGAAGGAAGCCCTATTTACTTATCTCCTTTGATGGTTTTAATTGAAAGAATTAGTCATTTAATGCGTCCGTTTACTTTATCAATTCGGCTAGCTGCTAATATAATAGCAGGGCATTTAATTATTAGCCTTTTAGCTAGAATTAGATTAATAAGAAGTATTGGTTTTTTCTAGTTCAATTTTATTACAGAGAATTCTTTTAATTTTAGAATTTGGTGTATCAGTAATTCAGGGATTTGTTTTTAGAATTTTATTATTATTGTACGCATTAGAATATTATTAATTTTTGGAAAAGACTTTTCACCCATTTCATATTGTTACTATCTCTCCTTGCCCTTTATTAATAGGATTTGGTGTAATATCTGGGGTGATTGGAATAATTAAAATGTTTATATTTATAAAGTTAGATTTATTATTTATATCTTTTTTTTATCGCTGTTTTAGTAGCCATTGGTTGGTGACGAGATGTGGTTCGTGAAAGAACTTTTCAAGGTTTTCATTCTAGAAATGTTTTAAGTGGTTTAATATTAGGAATAATCTTGTTCATTGTAAGAGAAATTTTTTTTTTTATCTTTTTTTTGGGCCTTTTTTCACTCTAGGTTGAATCCCACAGTTGAGTTAGGTGTAGTATGACCCCCCCGAGGGGATTAGTGCTTTTAGTCCGTTTCAAATTCCATTATTAAATACTGTAATTCTTTTGGCTTCGGGAGTTTCTGTTACTTGAGCTCATCAATCTATTTTGAATGAAAATTGAAAATTAGCTGGGCAATCTTTAATAATAACATGAATGCTAGGAATCTATTTTTTGGGTCTTCAAGGGTTTGAATATTATATAGCGGAGTTTAGAATTTCAGATTCAGTATTTGGATCTGTTTTTTTATGGCTACTGGTTTTCATGGGTTTCATGTAATTGTTGGAAGATTATTTCTTATTGTAATATGATTACGATTGATCAAGGGTCATTTTAGGAGAAGACATCATTTTGGGTGTGAATGTGCAGCTTGATATTGACATTTTGTAGATGTGGTTTGATTATTTTTATTCTCGGTAGTATATTGATGGGGAACTTGATATTGTCGTATATTAGTACATTTGACTTCCAATCAAATAGTAAAAATATTTATTTTTTTAATATTAACTGTGTCTGTAATATTAGTAATGGTTGTAAGAATTTTATTTTTTATAATTTCTTATAAGAAATTAT
>BGPR01044400.1:0-10061 GCA_013235015.1 Araneus ventricosus | reverse complement strand
CCCAATTGTATAGTAGACCGAGACAATATGCCCCAATTGTATAGTAGATCGAGACAATATGCCCCAATTGTATAGTAGACCGAGACAATATGCCCCAATTGTATAGTAGATCGAGACAATATGCCCCAATTGTATAGTAGACCGAGACAATATGCCCCAATTGTATAGTAGATCGAGACAATATGCCCCAATTGTATAGTAGACCGAGACAATATGCCCCAATTGTATAGTAGATCGAGACAATATGTCCAAATTGTATTGTCGGCTGGGACTATTCCAGTAAAACATCTGTAAAACTCTTTCCTGCCAGACAGGGAAACAACTTTACAGCTTCCTTTCAACAATCTTTTAGTAATTTTATCAGTGATGGGATATATTATCCCGCTGTTAAATACGATTTGGACAATATACCACAGAAAATAAATTTTCTCAATTTCTTAAATCTGATATTAAGTAATAATTTAGCCTTTTTAATAAGAACAATAAGAACTATTTTTCACTAAGTAAGGCATAAATATAGTTGTACTTACTGTGAAATCAAAAGAAGAAACAAATTGAAACTTTAGTAATGCGCCTACTCAATTACACAAGTCCACCATTTGCATTCCAAGAGATTTTCTCAGTTTCTTTAATCACAATTTTATACCCTAATTCCTTAAGAACACTGAAAATATAAACACCCATGTAAAAGTGGGATTTCTTTACAAATAGGGAATGAAATCTAATCTATGGGACTTATGCCCATTCGGCTTTTTAAATAGACTATTAGGATTTTCATACTGCTTGATCTCAAAATGATAATATTAGAAACTATTCACAAATAATTCGTGCAATTCAAATATCTTTTTGTCATGGACTCTACCCGAGAGGAAAGATATCTTGAGTCCAATTTTGCTGATTTCTATTGTTTTTATCGTTTTTGTATTACCCTTACCTCTTCTTCGGAGGGTATAGTGTCGTAGCTGCAGGTTTAAAAAAACTAAAGGCAACTGTTCTAGAAAAATAAATTGCGTATTGCAATACATTGCGCTCTGCAACTTAATTTGGCTCTCTTGAAAAGTTTCAAAATTATTACTTAACTCTTAAAAGCCCGATTTTTCAAAATTTATTTAAAATGTTTTTTGACTTCATTTCTTCAATAAAACATGGCGAAAAAATACTACAAAAATCCTGTTTTTCCTTAAATATGGTTTATGGCTAAAAAACAGTTTATCAACTGACAACACTGGGCTTTATGTCTGTAAAAAATTTTGTTCATAATATTATACATATGAATATACATGATAATACGGATAAGGAAATTCCTTCACATTGTAGAATAAAAAATGGTTATCTTATGTGTACAAACAAAGCTAAAAATATTTAGCCTCGAGGGGGAAAACATCAATTTATTTTAGTTTTTTTCTATATGTTGCTCAGACTGCCTATATGTTGTAAATTGATTTAACAAAAATTTCAATGTTTATCCTATTAGAAAGAGTAAGAATTAGAGCTTCAGTCTTATTCTCAAGATTTTGAATGAAAAAATTGTATATGTTGCTTGAAGGTAACACTCGGCATTTATGGGTTAAGCTAGTTTACCTCAAAGGTACAGAAATACATTTTTTTACAACTTCTTTAAAAGCCGATAGTAATTACATAGTAAGAGTTGTTCTTTATTCTCCATATTTTAAGTCAATCTCTCTATTTTATTTCAATTGTATAATTAGTACTCCTTAAGTAATCAGAGTTCCAAAAGCCGTCAGCAGAAAACTCTTCTTGAAGTCGACCATACCCCAAGCTGACAAGTAAATAACTTCCTTCTTTTCAATTCTGTCCAGAGTACAATATACTTTCTCTCCATTAAAAACATCGAGTTGATATTTTTCAATTAAATGACCAGCTGCTGCCTTTATTTTCATCATATTCTCTGGTATCTGGGAACTGTAGATTACCATTAAGGTTATTCCAGCAATGCCTACAAAATCAGAAGCAATACATTCTATTATGTTGTCTGATATTCGATTTTCTTCCAACCCGTAACTCAAAACAGCATACAAGTTAAAATAGCAGCACGACAGGATTAGAAATGATGGTACTGATAATATTTCTTTCAAATGAAGTATATTTTTTCCATGATGTTGTAATCATTTAGAATGTCGACGTGTTTGTTAGATAAGGTATTAAAATCAAAGCTTTTTAAATTATTACTGTACTGGAGAATGTACTGCCCACAATGCTTTATTAAACAACAAATTGATAAAATAGTATTACAAAGGATTAGATATTGTGATATAAATATATACTCCTATAAAGATTACCACTTTTCGACACATTGGGTTAGCAATTTTTTGACCGAATGTCCAGTACTGATATTCTCCTTCAGATGTACTCAGGAGTATTAAAGTTGAAAGAAGCGCTGGAATCATGCCATTAATGCAAAAGACCTTTGCAAAATCTATAAAAGTCTTCTTTTGACGATGAACAGATAGTGTACCATGAGAAAGGATTGAAATTACGAGAAATCGAAGATTTTTCTTCTGATTTAACATTGAACACCACAACATAATGAAACAAAACTGTTGGAGCATGTAACCAATTACCAACTTAATATCATCATCGTAACCTGCTATTAATCCATTTATTAATAGGTAGACTGCGTAAACAGGTAACGCAGCAAATAGATAATTGGAGTAAAATTTATAGTAAATCTGAAAAATCTGTCGCTTGCGAGCAGAATTGAGAGAGTTAGTAATCCAAAAAGGATTAAGCAAGTCGTAAATTTCATTTGAAAATATTCTGAACATTATTGATAGAATATATGACGTAGTAAATTTTTCACTAAATATTTTTAAAGATATTTCAAATATGTTATGTATTCTGAAATGAAATCGATGCACAAAAGATTACTCGACAGATTTGAAGCATATTACCTCGATCTTATCCTTTGATTTTGAAGCCAAAATGCAAACACACAAACTCATGAAAGAGTTTCACATAAATTGATTTATAAAACTGATAATACAATAAACTACCATTCTATTAATAGTAAATTTTATTTCCTGTCGTCTTTTCGAGTCATTAGAATATTAGTTCAGTCTGCATAAGAGCCAATGATTTTAAAGAAGTGTTTTCAAGTTACTTCTTCAATTTTGTATTTTTTTGAAATAATAATAAATATAATGCAATATATAATAATATACATAATGTAGTAATAATAATAATAGCAAATCAATAAATAATTTCAAAAAGTGATTCGTTCACGTAATGAGGAGCAATCAATAGGGGTAATAATAGATTAGATAACAAAAAGGGTCTCGGACACATTAATTTCGCTAGAAAGGTATAATGATTGTTCTAGGATCGATTGCCAATATTTATAAATATATTGAAAAGTTCCTTTGTGTCATATTTTTTCAGTGTCAAATCAATCAACAAAAATCAATTTGTCTACATGATAACTTCTATGATATAGCAATATATTGATAAGCAAGAAAAAATTATCCTTCCAGCATGAGGGCCCTCTATCCCAAAATGAAAGGTTCGCCTATTTCGTAGCTACACTATTGTAAAATATCAATTCTTAAGAGAATAATTATAAAAATTAGGTTGTAATTGGATAGGGGTAATACGTTTAATTATTTCAAACAATTTTTATTTATAAAAGGAATTCATGCAAACATAAAACATAAAAACAATATAAAATGACCAAAGAATTTAATGAATGTCGAGAAAATAAAATAATTTAAATTGCCAATCATTCTACTGAAATATTTGCATTTGTAGTATAAAATTTTAATAACAATGTGGAAGTTAAAAAACAATTGAAATTCAGATACAAAAAAGCGATAAGTCAGATTTATAGTAATTTTATTGCGAACGATTACACGTATTTCTGAAATACACAAGATTCACAGAGTCCTGTTAACGCCTCGAAATCCAAACGATAACAAAACGTTCCTCAAAACGAATTGTAAGAATAACCAAGGGCATTTTAATTTAGTACAGTGTAACTATTTAAATTGTAATTGTTATATTAGTTTAGTAATAATTAGATAATGACGGGCGCTTAAGTTCAGTCTCACTTACTAGATTTCACAAATGACATCAATGATAACTTGTAATGTAACTTATATTATGTAAGTAACTTATATTAAATCTAACTAAATCAAGCTTATCAACTGAGATCACAATAATTAAGTATTTTAGACACGCCAAGCAGCTCATTCTTATAATTATGACAGTCATCATGAATCTGTTTAATCAATGGCACAATTATACAATAACGAGTTTAAAACTTCTTCGTATTTTTTAATATACTTACATTAAGATATTATTATTAAGTAAAACAATTTAATTGGTTTTCACTTTGGTTTTGAAAAAATTTTCGTAGGAAACAAAAAGTGTTAATTGTGTCATCTGTCAATCGACTTCTTACAGAGCTACAAATATAACCAGCGGCCTAGAAAGCCCTTTCTGCTTCTACACGTGTTGGTTTTATTGTCAACAAATACTCATGAATAGAAGACAAGTATTTTCCTCGAACTCCTTCACTTTCACATGCAGTCATTTCCTTTCTTAATGTTTTCTCATAATCCTTTTTTTAGTATTTATATACAGGTTTCATATCTTGCGGATTTGCATCTACGCAATTCTTTCTGTAATATTAAATCTTTTCAATGACGATGAATCTAGGGTTATTTTCTACCATAATATCTACGTTTTCTTTAAAGCCATCATTTTTAGTTTAACTCTTTCCATCATTTTCATTTCTAGTCGCTTCTTTTTTTTTTCGGCATAATAAATGTATCATCAGTTCGTCTTGTATCATCATCATATTTTTTTTTATTCTGTAAGTATATTAATATTCCTGTTTTCATTTTGAATTGGTTTCAAAAGGGGCATGTTTGTTTTAGAACTTTTAGGCTAGTACCTGCAATGCAACACAAATAGGTACATACTTACAATTTAAAACGTTATTTCGGTCACTATGTAAGAAGAAAGTCGTATTGTAAAGAAAAATCAGAAATATGAATCGTTACTCAATTCATTTCTAAGTCTAATTATCTACTTAAATCCTTCTCGTAGTCGTAAATGCAACATAAACATAATTCATCTATCAATTGAACAATAAGAATGTCTATATGTGTAGCGGGTGAGTCAGCGTCGAACGACTCATACACACCAAGCATTTAAGTACCTGCTCTTGCAACAACGCGAGTATTTTTTCAAGAAATCGGCTTCATGTATTTTTTTTAATTTACCGGATCCGGTAGACGTCTAATGATGCCGGATCCGGTTTTCCGGATTGCAATCCCTAACCACATCGCAATCTGACAAGTAAATTATGTCCTTTCTGTCAATTTTGCCCAGAGAACAAAACAATTTCCCTCTTTTAAAGATTCTAAGGTGATATTTTTCAATTAAATGACCATCTGCGGCCTTTATTTTCAACATATTCTTCAGGTATCCGGGAGTTGTAAATTACCAATTAAGTTATACATGCAATTCCTGCAAAAATAGAAACAGTAAATTCTATTATGATATATCATGAGTGTCCTGGATCCAGGCCGAAAGTCAAAGCAGCATACAAGTAAAAAAAAGAAGCACAACAAGATTAGGAACGATGGTACTGATAAAATTTCTTTCAAAACAGGTATATTTTTTTCTAAAAGGTTGTAATCATTTATAATATCGACTTGTTTGTCAGATACCGTATTAAATGTAATGCATTTTAAACTATTTTTAAAGTGGAGAAGATACTGCCCACGATGCTTTATTAAATCACAAATAGATAAAATAGTAACACAAAGCATTTCTTAGAAACTGTGCAATAAATATAAACTCCAACAAAACTTACAGCTTTTTGATACATTGAGTTGGCAATGTTTTGTCCGAATGTCCAGTAACGATGCTGATTTGGCTCTTCAGTTTTAAGCCAAACTATTGAAGTTGCAAGAAGAGCTGGAATCGTGACATTAATGCAAAAAACATTTGCAAAACCTGTGAAAGTCTTCTTGGGACGATGGATAGGCAGTTTCCAATGAGCAAGAAGGGAATTTTCTAGAAATCGAATATTGTTCTTCTGATGTAAGGTTGAGTACCTCAAACAAATATTGACGAAAATACAACCTATTGATAACTTAGTGTCTTTATCATCGTATCCTGATATTATTCCAGTTGTTATTGAGAAAACTGCTTAAAGAGGGCACGCAGCAAATAGATAATTTTAAGAAACTTTATGTTAAATCTGAAAAATCTGAAGCTGGTAAGCAGGATTGAGAGAGTTAATAATCCGAAATGGAATATGCGCGTCATAAATTTTGTTTGAAATTTTCTTTGACTTTTTAAATTTTTCATTATATATTTGCAAAGAATTTCAAATATGTAATATTTTCTAATATGAAAGTGAAGCTCAAAATTTTACTCTACCGATTTGAAACATATTACTTTAAACTCGCCAACTTATCGTTTCTTTTGAAACTGATTTGCAAACACACATAACCTCATGAAAGAGTTTCGTATGTATTGATTTATAAAACTAATAATACAATAAACTATTATCCTCTAAATGGTAAATTCTGTTTGCTGTGATCTTTGCTAGTCATTAGAATACTATTTCAGCCTGCATAGAAGCTAATCATTTTAAAGCAGTGTTTTCAATACTTTTTCTATTATAAAAATTTTGAAATATGAATTTTTCCCATGTAGAATATTGTCTTCAAAAACAGCATGCTTGATTTGAAACATATCCGATAAATATGAATTCTCAAGCGTATTTCCATTTTATATCAAATATATAAATATTATCATCAATAATAACAAATTTTGTAAAGTGATTCGTACATGTAATCAGAAGCAATCAATAGAAACAGAAAAAAAGATTCTTTACCAAAGGAAATCTCAAACACATTAATTTCACTGGAAAGGTATAATAACTGTTCTGAGATCGATTGTCAATATTTTGAAATATATAGATGTTTCTTTGCAAGATATTGCTGAGATGACGTAAACTTTAACAATAACAAAATTCAATGTGTGTCTTGATGATACTTCTCTGATATAGCAATATGTTGATAAGCAAGGAAGAATTAATTAAATTTCTCTTAATCAGAATTTTTGGATTTCTTTCCTTTAATATGCAAAGATGTGTTTAATCAGTAAAATGCACCAATTTATAAATCGACTGCAAGGAAACTTTGAAAAGACATGCAAACTTCAAAAATCGCGAGTCCTACTATGATTTTCTTGTAATCTATTTATCATTATTGTTGTCAATTTCTTCCGACGAAACTTCGTCAAAGATAACTTGGATATAATAAGGGGAAAATAATAAGAATCAGAAATCCGAGTTACCCCGACTTGCCGTAGCACCCAGATAAATCCGAGTGACAGCCTCTGCAATAGCACGAGAACTGAGGCCAGAGTCCTCGCTCTGCCTCCTCCTCCTAACTGCCATCATCGGCCAATCCCTTCCCGAAGGAGTTACGTACTGTCATTGGAGTAGGGGACTAACTCTGACATTACTGCAACCACGTCCAGGAACGAGAACCCGCTTACTTATCAGGTGGCTTGTCATCCACTCACTCACGGTGCCCTCAGGTGGGATATAATGGAAAATTAAGTCGTGTATCGAATTATTAAAAAAAAGCCATTCACGAAGGCTCCATACAAACCACAAACTCATCGACTACAGGTCATTTCGACCTCCTGGGAATGCTGAGCCTACTCCTTCCTCGGCATTGAGAACGGGAGTAGTGAAATGTACATTTGCAGAACGTACAAATGATGATGCACTTTATGAAATACCTCGTTTTAGACGTTCTTCTCATGAAACTATTCCTGAAGTTTTGTAAACTTTTGGTGTTTCTCAATTTAAAACAAATTTTTTAGTAGATTTTAATGAAATGAACAATTATTACTTAGTTTATAAAGTATTTTGCATTCCATTTATTGTTTAATTTCTTTAAATAAACGTTTCATGACTTAGAAATTTTCAGTAATGTTAACAACCTTATCAAAGCTATATATAATATTATATTAATAAGCTATTATATTAATAAGGTAATTAATATAATATGCTTTACAGTTAATAAAATCTCTTCTTATTCTAGAGCATAAACGACAGAACTTCTTTTTTCTTAGTTTAATGTTAAATTCTAAAATAAATGCGTTAGTTGCGAAGACTTTTTAGAAATCTCCTAAATTCAAGGTGAAAATTGTATTTCTAATATGCGTTCAAGATGCCTTAAGTTGGTGCTGATTATTAATGTCAGTGCTGTTCACACTTTTGTTTTTAATAGCTTAAGCATTAAGGCATGCACCTATTATTCTTATTTCTAAAATTAATGGACATTATCATTTTCCAGTCTTCTGATGTGTTCTGATTTTAAAAAATCTCCTTTTTTAGTTAAAAAATTTACTTAATTGAAAATCATTAATTCTGAAAATTTCTTTGCAATGGAACTAAAAGCCCTTCAAAACTGAAGAGTATTTTTATAGAACAAAAGGCGTGTTGTTCAAGAAACTCAGTAGAAGGAACTGTATTTAGGATTTAATGAATCAAACTAAGGGATATAAAACATCATTATCTGTATTTCTTTAACATTATACAATGCTTATTCCTTTAAATAATGAGCTTTTTCCAACACGTGCTTTCTTCGGATTCTTATTTATCTTTGGTGGCGTAGGAGATACTTCCAAATACCGCTATTATTTTTTAAGGATGCCGCATCTTCTCTCTGCATGTTACATAAACAAGAATACATAAATGATTCATTTAGAATTTATTTACTATCATTATATCTAAACATTGCCATTTTTCTCTCCTAGTGTTTATGAAAATATATTTTGCCAAATAATAAATTTTAGTGAATTCACGCTTAATGAAAATTTGATTTAAATACAAATCACACAGTGCGGCCAAAATTTTAGAAACTTTTAGAAATTCTCTGAATTTGCACTTTCAGTTTCCCCTCGCCTTGTTATTGTTTTCATTTTTGCAACATTTCAGATTCAATATCAAGAAAATATCTACAGCTTCCGAAAACAACAATATAATGCATCTGAAATTTTTAACTTGCAAAATTTCATCTGCGTTCTTAGAAATAGATATTTAAAGGTACAGTTGTAGGAAGAGTCACACTACAAAATTCATGTCATATTCGCAGAAAATTAGAATTTTCTAAGTTCTAATATATTATATGATTGTTTCTTCTTTTACAAACTTACGCAATTCTTTTAATTAATGAATTCCCTCGAAAAAACAGCATGTACTCTTCAGCAACAGATTTCGATACTATCACATTTGGATGATTTTACACAGGAAAGGGTTGTCAGGCAATGAGTCATATGAGCGCATTTCCGGGGTTCTTTGTTGGAACGCGCTCAGTAAACTGTAAACATCACCCTTCCATTCTTCATTTCCCCCCCCCCTATTTTGATGGAAATTACTCGCGGAAAAGCGCGGAGGGTTACCGAATCCGTTTCTAAACAATATCTATATTTTTCGTAGGATTCTATATAATAAGATCTCAACAAATTTTATGATTGTGTTAAAGCATATAATCACACTTAATATACGGACTCATTTCAGATTTACATGTAAATAACGCTCTTATTTGTGAATAAGGAATGAGCGAAACAGACTTGAAATAACGTTATTTCATAAATAGAATAGAAAAGTTTGTGATTTTTCCCCATTTCTTTTTCCTCGCATGATTGCAATTCTAGTTCAGAGCAACTTCTTTCATGCTTGCACGAATAAAAAGAAGCTTCTTTCACGCTGAAGACTAGCATTTGAATTATTCATGGAAGCGTTTCTTTCTCATAAGCATTAGTCTTAATACAGCACGTATTGTTGTGGATTATGATCCTCCTTTCCTGTTCTTGGTAAAGTTCAAGAAGATCTTGGCTCTATTGTTCTTTTTATGATACCGTCTATTATTCTTATTCCGAGGAAATGTATTTAAAAAGATTTCGCAGATATTTCTTTTATACAATGAGTTTAAATGAAACTGAAAAAAAGTTTTTCAAAAAGAATTTTGCATTAAATATCAGCATAATACTAAATTCATGTGTTC
>BGPR01044399.1:0-12625 GCA_013235015.1 Araneus ventricosus | reverse complement strand
GAGTTTGAAACCAAATTTCAGTCGGATATAGAGAACGTTGAAACAAAATTCCAGGAAGTTGAAGAGAAAATTAAAACGTTGGAAGTCCGTTCAAACGTTCCTTCCCTGAAAACGGAATTTCTCACCCCAACGTCATATTATTAACTTTTGATGGACAGACACCATGAAATGTATTTAAAACTCAATTTGATGTCTTTTATGATTACAATAAATGGGAAAAACTGCACTAGGGCCGCCAACTTGTCGCATCTCTCCGTGGACCAGCAGCAGAAGTTCTTCAATCTGTTCCGTTGGATAAGTTACATGGTTTGCCAACAATTCTTGAATACCGATTCAGAGAAGGACATCTAACGGATTATATTACCGTGCGGAGTTGAAGGCGAGTCATCAAAGGACGGGGGATAACCTAAGAACTTGCGACAGATGTCGAGCGGTTGATGCATTTGGCTTTTCCGAGCTGCCTTCCCAATGTTTCAGAATGCCTGGTCGCACAATATTTCACAGATGCGATTTGTGAGGAGAACACACAAGTTACTAGGATATGAAATCGGCACTAGTATTTGCGATGAAATACGAGTCGGCGAAATCAGTTTCCAGAAAAACCAAATACATTCGGACAACTAGAATAGAAAATACGAATTCCAAAAACCATTCGCCAATAGAAGCTGTAATTCGTATATTGGAAAATTTGTGGGAGATAACTTGAAAGAAGACAGGGAGACGTGACGATCTTGAAACATTACGTACTGGACATGCAACCAGAAAGGACATATTCAAAGAGATTGCCCGATGGGTAGTTTACCTCAAGATAAAATACATCAAGAAAACTAAATGCAGGTTGTCTTGCGGGGTGAAGACCACATTCTCTGAAGGATGCCCCTGTAAAATAATTAAAATTTCCACTCTGAGTAGCTAAAGGGACGGACTGTATGTAGAAGATTCTGTCGGCGACATTCCATGTCTAATGTTGATAGATACAGGAGCAAATGCTACCCTGTTAAAAACGGTTGTCGGTAAAAAATTAAAAGAGCATCTGTTGTATACGCCTCCTACTACTTCACTAAGAACTATCACTGGTGATCAATTGAAGACACATGGGAAACTAAACGTGATCATCAGATGTGGTTCAAGCACATTCATGCACCAAGTGTATGTCGTTGACATAATGGACCAATGATTTCTCGGCTTGGTCTTGTTGCAGAAAATTGACTTTACTGTAAATATTGAAAGAAATGAGATTCGTACGAAAGGAGAAGACGGCCATTACAGTCAGCTAACAGCGAATATTTAAAATCTTGCACAGTGCTAATAAAGGAGAAAATCATAATCCCCGCTCATTCAGAATTTTAATGCAGGACTACTTTCCTCCCATTGGGGTCTCGGGAAGGAATTTGATTCACACGCCAAAACGCCACAAAAAACATTGTTTGGGAGATCCTCTATATCTCGGTAACTGCATATGTTAAAAACGTAACTAATGTCTTATTTTAGAGATAAAGGGTCACAATAGAAGTTACGAAAAAAAATTGAAAATTGGAAAAAAAAATCACGCGAGTAAAGTAGTCCTACCCCAGATAGCACGTAAGTTTGCAGCAAGTTTGATTTTGACTTAATATTACCTTGTCATTGCAAATTTGACGCGTCAAACTTGTGGCAAGTTCGCCGTGACAACTAGCGCCACCCTGGCTTGCAAAACGCTTTTGCCAGAAGTTCGACGTGACAAATAGTGCCACCTCCTTGCAATGCAAGTTTGCAAAACAAGCTTGATGCAAAGATAGCACAAAGTGATAATTGTCTTTGTCTCGTTTAAAAAAACGTTTTTTAACAGCATCTCCTAGACCGTCCTTCTTTTTATTAATTCAATAAATTAATGAATAGAAAAATAACTTTTATATAATTTTGAAACATTTTCATCTTTTTTACTAAATATAGCACTGCACTTTAAAGAAAACTACATCACCTTTTTCTGAATGTTGAAATTTTAACGTTTATAAACAAAATTAACCGAAAAAACAGTCAATGTTTGTTGAAAATAAACTTATACATTTGTCCCATTTAAGTAATTACTTTGAACTCTAATTTCATAATTTATTCTACTAGCAAAGCGCAGTTATTAGCGAAAATCGCTCTCTTTGATCTCCAAATTACTTTCTCCTAACCTCATATTCTCAACTCAAAATTTTTAAAAATTAATGAAATCAAGAATACAGTTTAAAATAAAATGTGTAGCGGCAATTTTTCTGTAGCGCAATCTGTCTTCCGCAATCGAAGTCCCTCTGGCTGAGTGGTGAAGACAACATGTTTAGGAAGCGAGTTGTCGGGGGTTTGAATCTGAGGTTCGTCTGCGTAGTCTATTTTTGCTATAGTTTACAATGAGTTTGACGCAACAAGCTTGCTGCAAGTCCGACGCGTAACTAGTTTACAATAACTTGTTTCAAACTTGCTGCAAGCTTGCAGATTTGCAGAGCAAGATTGCTGCAAACGAAAATTGCTCTCTGGGAAGAACTGATTCAGAAAAGAATGGCCTGTCCAGAAACGGTTCACGACCTTCGTTGTTTCCTGGGACTATGTACCTATTACCGTCGATTTGTAAAGAATGGAGTCAATTCACATGACGTAATAGTCACATGACAAGGTAAGCTGCGCATGTCATCTGAGGTTGCATCCGCATTTGAGGTGGTAATCGGTCTGCCATTAACGCCTCCCTCGGCCGTGTTTGTTTATGTTTTAGTGCTGTCGTTTGTAGTTTTAGAATATTTGAAATTTTTCGAATTTACACAATAATAAATGTACTTGAGATCATTTTTGTTGTGATTTTATGTATGAACATTGTATCTGTTTTTCTGTGGTGCCATAGTGAAACCTCTAAACAGATTAACCGAAGTAAAAGCAGAGTTTAACTGGACAGAAGAATGGGAAAAATCGTTTAATTATTTCAAGCAGGCTTTGTCAACAACCCATTCTGGTTTATCCTCAACCGCACCAAACAATTTATTCTAGATACCGATGCTTGCGAGAATGGAATTGGTGTTTGACAAGGATAAGCGTGTAATCGACTGTTTAAGTAAGAGCAGGGGAAAACCAGCGATAAATTGTGTAATCAGAAAGAAACTTCTAGTTATCGTAAAATCAGTGGAGTGTTTTCATCATTATCTGTATGGCAAGAAATTTGTTCTACTAACCGGTCACGCCTCCCTGATGTGGCTATTCAGTTTGAAAGAACCTGAAGGACAAGTAGCGCGAAGGAACCAGCGCCTCCAAGAGTATGATTTTCGAATACAACATCGGAAAGAATCAAATCAGGGCAATGGAGATCTCTGTCAAGGAGGTTCTGTCCTGATAGCAGCAATGTTCGAATGTGGAGAGGAAATGCAGTGCTATGACAGATGGCAGACTTGTCCTTTAAAATTATAACCCCTGGCACTCCAAATCCTTGGTCCCAGGAAGAGCTTAAGAAAAACCTATTTTAGAAAAGAAAATAAATATTGCAAGTCGACCATCTTGGCAAGAGATAAGTTTCTATGGCCCTAAAGTAAAACGATATTGGGCATTATGGCATTCCTTGCAACTCAGAGACGGTATTTATACCACAAGTGGGAGAGTGACGAGGGAAAAACTCACCGATGGTAGTTGATTCTCCCACCATCCAGAAGTCCTGAAAGGGATTCATGACAGTCCTATTGGAGGACATTTTGGTGTGATGACATTAAACAAGGTTAGAAAACGATTGTACGGGGATCGTGTGCGTACGGTATAAAGAATGTTATGGCTGTGAAGCTTGAAAGGGACCTAAAGTGAGAACAAGGGGACGATTACCCCGTTATAATGTGGGTGCTCCTTTCGGTATACTAGGACATCTGCGCTTCACATCTAAAGGCCATCGGTATATCCTGGTAATTACGAACTATGTTACGAAATGGCCAGAAACTGTACCTTTAGCGGATCAAGAAGCGTTGACAGTTGCTGAAGCACTCCTCGAAAACAGGGTTTCACTTTTTGGCGTCCCCCCTCACACAACTTTTAGATCGAGGTGTATATTTTAATTCATTATTATTTGCGGAACTGTGTAAACTTCTCGGCATTCAGAAAACCCGTACTACAGCATTACATCCACAGTCAAACGGCATGGTAGAAAGTTTATTACAAACCATTCTCCGAATTATCCTCAGCTATTTGTATTAAGGAATCAGATGGATAGAGACACTCATGTACCGATGCTCCTCCTGGCCTATAGAAGTTCTATACACAAAGTAACCGGCTAGACTCCTTCAGAAATGTTGTTCGAGAGCAGAGGCGGCGCCAGAAATTTTCCGACCGGGGGGGCAAGCAAAGTTTTTCTAATTTAGGTAACATCAAAATAACAGATAATAATTAATTTTAATTTAATTAAAGGTAATTAAGTATTAATTAGCGAATTTGATTATAATAATTAATTATTTTGAATAATTAGCTAAATGCCGGTGCAGTAAGAATTGTCTGACTGAACGACAAACAATAATAGAAAATGAAGAATTATGAACATAAATCTCAGGAAATGAAATGTATCCCATTGATATTGAAAAAATTGCAGATTCTTTTCTAAATTTCATAACAAAATAAAATAATAGCCGAGACAAGTAAAAATAATTATTAACAAATTCTAAACCTATAAATACAATAATAATAAAGGAGAATGTGTGTGTATTGGTTCTCTACAGGGCAGACCGCTGGACCTAGAGCTATGAAATTTAGCACAAACCTACTTTGGAGGGTGGGAATGTGCACCTCGGAGCCCTTTTTTGAAATTTTATTTAGAATTTTAATTAATTAAAAATTAAGCGAAATTTTGGCGTTTTCCATTAATAACTTCCGACAATATTACAGCACGAAAATCCTTTTTATGCCATCTGAAAGTTCAAAAAATTACCTTTTCAATGATATTTTATATGAAAGCTGACAACCCTAGATACATCATCAATGGTCGCTTCTCTATCTGAATTCTTCATTTTCTAGAAAAATCTCAAAAACACTACTTCATTGTACATTCTCTAGGAGAGCAAACTTGACTGCGTTCCCAGTCTGAACAACCGGACCGATTTTACCAATTCATCTCACTTTGCGAGCATAGCTAACAAATCAGAATGCTCCACGTTTATTGTGCAAGTGTAAAATAGTATTTTTAGTCAGTACCGGCCACTATCTGAAAATTTAAAAACTCATCTTATTAATGATATCAATGAAGATGCCGTATTTTTTTCTCTAATTTTAATAAATTTGTAAAAACATTTTAAGGCATAATTTAAAACAGTACTTTTCATTAATGCAGTCTGATTTAAAACGGTTCCAAATAATATTTGATTCTGTGTTTCACTTCAATTATTGAATGCTAAGGTAATGTCCTAATGGATTTAACTTTCTTTTTTGTTTCATTAATTTTTCAGTTAAATCTGTAAACAAAGTCCTCTAAGGTAATAAAGGTAATAATTATATTTGGAAACATATTTAGTGAGTTCAATGATTATGGTTGTTGCGTTTTAATTCTTTCTGTCAGCATGTTTTAATCCATCTAGCATGCTGCAAGTATTTTGCATAAGGAATAAGAAAGGTGCCGACGACGTTCAATTAGATGTTAGCTGACACATGAAGTTACTTGATTCCATTTGGAACATTCATGTAGACAATGAACAGAACAGATGCAAAGCTACTAAAAGAACACGGGTGAAGTATTAATAACAATTTGAAGTTTAAAATCGGTTTTTTAAGGGAACTATGAAATTCAAATTATGCTCATGATGTTACGTTTATCCTCCGAATTCGTGACTCTCCTAAAATTATTAGCTTAGATCGTATAGTTGATTTCAAAAGGTAAGCTAGTTCCGGATAATACAAAGAATTTATTTACGACATATTCACAATACCGAAATGGCAATATAAGTTAATATTAGCCTGGCTGGTGAGCTTTTATATTTTTAACTCAAATATGCTATATTTTAATGTTATTGATTGCCAAAAATTAATAAAAGGAGTGACTTATCTGGGACATAGGAGAGCAGTCGGGAGGCGCTTTATCACATTGGCTTGTCATTATCATCCGGCCGAGTTGCGTCGTTTTTGATTTCACTTTTTATCTCATCCACAAACAACGTTCATCCTTCTTCGCCGGCTACCAACTTCCCTTCTGTCTTTTTTTTTATTCACATTTTCGTCCTCCTCAAAAAATCGCCAACCCCCAGTTTTCCTCTTTTTGCCACCCACTTTTTGGCATTCAGCTTGGTCCAACATTATCCGCTGTCATTGGTTGCCTTCTACATAATCCGAAGCCATAGTAAACAAGCGCCAAAGTTGACAACCTCTTTTTAAATTGCAACCCTAAGTCACTCACTGGATATGATCCGCCGATGGAATTTTTAATGAGTCATGTAAGTATTCAATTTCTCAGCAGCCGACTTTACAAAATAAAATGGCGAATAATATGAATATTTCACAGAACAATGAGATTCAATTGAATTTATATTCCCGACTAACAAGCTAGTCGGAGTGGGCCGACTAGTATGTAATACACCGAAACCTCTCTACAGTAGTCAACCACCGTTCCAATGAAAATTGGCCGCTATAAAAGGTTATTATGTTTGGGAATGGGAGTATAAAATATTTAAATAAGACCTAATTCGTCATTTCAGATAAATCTGATTTTAAAAATTATCCAAAGAAAAAAAGTACTTTATCCGAGAATTTCTCTCTCTATATATATTTCTTTTTCTCTTTTCGTTTTTAGGAAAAAGATAAAATTTGTGTCTTGCTTGGGTCTTTCGGAGGTCACTTTTTCAATTTTTTTAATTGTGAAATATATCTATAATTGTTTCGTCGGTAGTTGTTGAGGAAAGGCATTGATATCGACCGTAGGAACATAACGGTGACGTATCCAGGGGGGCTATCGGGCTGCAGCCCCCAGAGCTAAGTCAGAATTTTTGATTTTATTTAAAATCACTACAAGTGACATCATAGCTTTCTGGCTTGACAGGTTCGAAAATTTTCCTACTTTTCTAGTCATTCCACTTGTACTTGTAGCATCGACGCAGTCGAAGCCATTTTTTGGCTAGTTAGTTCATTGTATTTTGTATTAAATTATTGAAAGTATTGTATTGTTCTTTATGATTCTTATTGTCAGGTGAGCACAATCTGTAAAGTTAAAGTGTTTTGGTTTACATAAGCCACGAGGTTTGGCACTCGTCACGGCGATACAAAATTTTTATGACCTCATTCCGGGGCGCCCCGCCCGGGGGGGGGGGCCCTGGATGGGCCGCTGGGGCAGAGGGTGGTGGGAATGCAGCGAGACTCTCCTTTTCATTTCCAGAATTCTTCCTAGAATGCTTCACGAATTACTAGACTAGATGTAGAGTTGATTAAAAGCTTGAAAGTGATATTGGGGAAGCCATAATAAGTAGGTATGACATTGATGAAAAAAGTTCCAAGTATATACTGATAAAACAGCAAGACCGTACATGGACCTTTACAATTGCACCCTAGGACTCAACAATGCACAACCTTTTAATGCTTCAAGGCCTCTGTAATTAAGCAAGCGGCCAAGTAGGTACACATTGCTCAGCTATCAGAAGAAGCTACCAAGGTCAGAAACAAACACTTTAGACTGTACCGTTCAAACTACCAGATGTCCCGGATAGGGTTTTTAAAGCATGGATTCATTTATGATTTGAGCTAGACAAAGACCAAGCGAGATACTTTGAAGTAGCGAGACCCTACAACTTCTTCAAGAGACGTCTGATGGCGGACTTCTAATAAACACCAAAATGAGAATGATGAAGAAAATGAAGACTAGGCCTCGGAAAACATGCATATCTATATTGTAATACCTTAACTTTGGCAAATACTAAATCTAAATATACAGTGTGCCCACTAAAGTCCGTTGTCACCCCAATAATTTCTGAGCAGAAAGAGCTATAGTCATAAAAGTGGGATCTAGGTATAGTAAAATTGCCATGCGCTACGCAAGAAAACCGCTTTACAGTGCCATCTGGCGGCAAAATTCGGAGTCAGCGTTCTTATCTCAAAAACGGTACGATATACGAGAAAAAAGTCAATGACAAAGTTGTTCAGCATCGTCGATTTAGTAAGAGAAGACACATTCTGTACAGTAATGTTAAAAATAGAAGGCCTTAAATGTATATATGTTTGGTTCGCAACTCCCAAAATTGTAACGCGACATAACGAGGAAGAAAGGAGAAAACGTCACACTCCTGAGCATCCTTTATCGCGGCACAGTGTTAGCGTGCGTGATTACAATACGAGAGGACCCCGGCCAATTGTCCAACAGTACATTCGGGACACATTACAGCAACAAGTCATCGGGTATGGTGGTTACGTAGAATGGCCTCCACGTTCACCTGATCTGAACCCATTGGACTTTTTTCTGTGGGGATACATCAAACAGCGAGTGTATGCAACCCCTCCACCAACATTACTGGAACTTCGAAACCGTATTACGGATGCTTATGCCAGCGTGTCACCTGTCATGTTGTACAATGTGCAGAGGGAAGTGCAGTCCCGTGTCCAGATGTGTATTGTTGCTGAAGGACACCATTTTGAGCACGACAGATAGATGAGCCTCATTTCCGGTAAGTGCAGTTTTGTTCATCGCGATCAAACAAATGCGCGTTTTGTGCTTTTCATTTGTATCATTTTTGTGCGCAAGATGTTTTTTGTTATAAATCGATGATGCTGAACAACTTTGTAATTCACTTTTTCCCGTATTTCGTAACGTTTTTGAGATAAGAACACTAATTCCGAATTTTGCCGCCAAGTGGCGCTGTAAGCGGTTTTCTTGTGCAGCGCATGGCAACTTTACTATACCCAGACCCCACTTTTATGACTATAGCTCTTGCCGTCAGTGGCGGACTGGCCAGGTTGCCAGCTTGCCCGATGGCAAGTGGGCCCCTTAAACATAAGCTGATATGGGCCCCCAGGATCTGTGTATGTGAAAGAGAGAGAAAGGGAAGATTTTTTTTTCCTAGAGAAATTCCTGCGTCTTTTCTAAAGAAAACAAAATAGCAAGTAGTTTTATGTCCTTCACACAACCTTTTCTTTCTGTGCAAGGTCGGGACGCAAAGACCACTCATATCACCCCCGGCAAAACGGAAGAGTGACCCCTCTGAGCAGGAAGCTGCGGTCCTTGGAAATGTCTAAATAACATTCTTTTTTGTTGTTAGTGCTTTTTACAGTAGTAAAACTGACGGAGAAGCGAACAAAGAAAATAGTCTACTTCGGACCCTCTGAAACTTACAAGGGGAGGGGGAATCATGTAATTTGACAAAATGGCATCCGTGGGATACTCGTCTTTTCCTTGGAGGTGGGGGGCTATGGGAGTGCTTCTTTGGTTATGTTAACTAGGTTGTAAAAGCAGTAAAAGGCTCTTTCTTTCGTGGGTGTGGGGAGTGGTATTCCTGTTTTCAGTCAACAAAGAAAGAGAAAATATCTTAGAAAAGGAGAAAAAAAAGACTTAGGTGAACTCAAATTTTTTTCTCTTTACATTGCTTTACTAGTATTAAATACTGACAGCGGCGAACAGCTGAATAATTCATCTTATTAACTGTATGGATTAAATTATGCCAATCAACTTTAAATTCACCAACTTATTTAATTTTTGGTAACTTGAAGCCATTAATTGTTACAAAAAAACAAGAAATAAATTAGTTAAAAAATTGTAAAACAGTGGACAAGAAATGTATTAATATTTAAACTAAATTTTGATGTGGTATGTTGCGCATCTGATGAAATTAATGACTTAGGTTTTTACATTTAGCATATAAAAAAGGCTAAAAATCTTGAGAGTCAATGAAGTTATTTTTTTTATTGGTCAAGCATAATTCTAATTTAAATTACAATTATTACACTTTATTAAGCTAATTATAGAATGAATATTTAACCTAATTAAACACAATCTCCAGGATTTTTTTTTTACGTAACAGGAAAGATGAGTTTTAAGATCATTGCTAGAAATTAAATCTATCATAATAATATTGTAAATATGTCTAAAAAGTAAATTTATTTGAAGTAATGAGGAAAGAAAAAATTGGACTAAAAAACTGATGAAATGGAATGCAATTTTTGCTTTAAAAAAGTTTTTATACCGTAAGATGAAAATATAATTATATATCATGCTTCTTCTTTATCAGGAGAAAAATATAAGATTTATTGATTTGAAGCAATGAAAGTTGATTGACTTTCATTACAACATTCCAAAGTATTGTTAAATAATTATGCTTAAAAATATTTTTTAAAAATTGCAAAATTAAGGAGAAAATTGCACAGCAACTAAACTGGCATCATATTGAAAGATAAAAATTTTGAAATTTAATAATGTGTAAAAATTATTTTTATGTGATAATATTTTTTGAGTTATAGTTGAAAAAATTCCCAATTCTTGCTTAATTTTTAATTAATTAAAATTTAAAAACTTTCCGAGATGCGTATTCCTACTCTCTTATAGTATGTTTGTACCAAATTTGGTGGCTCTAGATTCAGCGGATTGTAGAACATCAACAGACAGACAACACCTACACATACATTCTCTTTTATTATTTATAGATAATTTGCATACAAAAGCATGACCAGAAGCAAAACTTAGAAATAAGAATATGGTACTCCGTGTTGCATTTTATTTTTTTAAGCAATAAAATCTATCTATAACTTATAATTTTCTTGTTTTCAACTGTCTTGTTTGAAATTGATTTAGTACAAACGTTTAGTTCCTTACATGTAAAGAGGAATTGTTCGTATTTTATAAAAATCTGCAGTTTTTGTCCAAACTTGATGAAATTTTTTGCATGTGCTATTTAAAACAAAAGGAGAATCACTGCCAACTTTTCAAAGTCCTGTAGTTATTAAAATTTCAGTTATTAAAAATTGAGCAAGATTTTGTTGTTTTTCCCGTGAAATCTTTCAAAACTCATTTCAGAAGAATGATTATTTGATTATTTTAGAAATTCAAAAAAATTATTTTTGTAATGATATAAATTTAATGACAAATTACGAAAATATTATTACTACAAATCACTAAACTAATAATCATTAAAAGAATTCCCTTCCCTCACTCTTATAAAAAAAATACTCTACTAATGGACAACTTTTCTCCTTCACACTTTGTCGCTAAAACCGTATAAGAAAAATTTAACCTAAAGAATTTAAAATCAAATATTTTTCATAATATTTTCGTTATTTTACTCGGGAAATTGATTTTAACCCTGTAGGTGAGAAATTTATTGATATTAGACTTGGTGGCAACTTTGAATTCTTGGTGTGTATCTAAAAATAATATGCTCTGCTGTTATCAATTCCTTGCTTTAGTTTGAACTCATTTAATCCAGCTTTGTAGAGCGAACTATTAGAATTTAATTTTAGGGTAGGGTGGACCTTGAAGAACGAAGTCAAAATAAAAATCATCACTGGGAGTTTGTCTCCCATCCCTACATTAAAAGATACTAAAATCAAATACAAATTTGTAGGATGTCCAAAGTGAAATTTCTGAATTCAAAGTCTTGTCAGTCTCATCTGGGTCAAAATATATTGGAAAACCAGACAATGATCTCTTTGCACAGAAAAAGTGTCCCTTCTCTGTGGAGCTTGCAAACCGTTTTGCTAAGATCGCCACCGAATATGATTAAATATTAGTATATCCATACACTCATTCTTTTATCAAAGGAATTTGTAAACAACGTGTGTGAGGGATTATAATCCCAATGCTAAGAATAACCGCTTAATAACTAATAAATACTAATTATCCATGAGTCTTTCTCTTCATTAGAATTTAGTTGGAATAATTTCATTATTTAGATTTAGTTCAGCTGAGAGTCCCGATTATGGTTAAGTTGGGTTTCTATATTGTGCCGACCATTATGCTTGTTTTTATCTTTCCTGTTCTTAATAGCCCTGCATCGATTGAAAATATATTAAAAGAACTTTATCTGTAAGGAGTGAAATCCATTTTTGAGATATCAAAGCATATTTGTAATAATATTAGTATTCATAATGAATGATCTAATGATATTAGTGAATTCTGTTCTTAAAAGCTAAAGATAAAGAACAGATTTAGAAGTTCATTTTCTGAAGAGAACTTGGAATTCTCTGTATATTGCTATCGAATGGAAAGGAATTGTTAGATGATTTGGATGCAGAAGAAATTATTGACATATCATCTAGTAAACTCAACAGCTGACTAGATATCTAGTAAACTCAAACGCTTACTGAGTTCTGTAATTTTGAGTTGTTAATCTTTTAAAGTAAAAAGTATTCTTTAAATTTGTTGAACTTGGTACCTGTACAGTAAGCTATACACCCACCATAAATTATTTAAAATTCAATCATAAATTTGTTTTTGTATTTCTTAATTCTTACTTTCAATAATATGTAATAATACATGTATACTTTAATTAGTAATTTGACTAGCGAAGCGAGGTCCTGTTTTCACTGAACCGTTTGAGCGAAAACAGTTTGTTTGTCAGTAATTTACTGATGTATCTAATATAGTCTGTAATTTGTTTTGTCACGATCAAATGCGTTGTTTGATTTTCTTTGAATTTGACATGAATGCTCTTTGATGTCGGCGAAAACGACCGTATGTATTTTTTTTTTT
>BGPR01044398.1:0-12626 GCA_013235015.1 Araneus ventricosus | reverse complement strand
CTACATTGATCATTTTATTTCTAGTTATTCTCTTGAGCGTGAGACTATTGATTGAAAATTCTGAATCTAAAAGTAGAACCTTGAAATCATCTCCTAATGTCTAGAAGTAGAATTTATGACACAATTTGCATTCTTCATAATGCCCAAATTAATAAGGATGCATTAATATTTAAAATTTTAATTATTTAGTAACACCTTTAATTACGATTTTCACGCTTTTTTTAAAAAAAATTGTTTGATTTTTTTATTTTTTCTGTTGTTTATCTAAAAATTAATTTTCGAATTTTCTTTTTAAAATTATGAAATGAAAACATTATCTTTGTTATTCTGAAGTTATTATAAAAGTTCATTATTTTGTAAATAATTTTCACCATAGTAATAGCTTTGATGTAAATATCGAAAATATTTTACTAGATTTTAATTCAAACTACTTGGAATGTATTCGAGACGTGGAAATTGAGTTAATGGAGTTAATTTATTAATTCAATAATTTATAAGCCATGAAAGTCGGTGATTCTATTCACTTTAGAAGCTTTAATGTGAAAATACGGATGATTGCTGATCAGAGGCAAGATCTTAACGTCAAAAAAAACTGATTTCGAACCTCTAATCTAAAATAATGTAGTATGTTGAGGTTTTAGGTTTAAATCGTCTGTCTTGATTGCATCAGCAACTGCATCCTTGCATAAGGAATTTTATATCACCCCCACAGCTGTCTCAGGGGTGAAATATAAATTTATTAACCTTCCAAAACTCGTGAGTATGCATGAGACAATATCATGCCTAGTATTACATATTTATATCGTGTTCTTTCACAAAAATCCATACAACTTTTACTTACGTAATCTGTATTTATTAGCCCCATACTAAACACAGATTATATTAATGAAAACTGCATTTAAATTTATAAAAAAAGATACAAATATGTAATACGATACACGATATAAGTATCTCCTATATACCCGCGACTGCTAGAAGGTTAATATGATAGAAAAAAAGTAGTTTTCTATGCTTTTCAATAAAAAATTAGATTCCAGATTGAATTTCGAAGATTTTCAAAGTTATTGAGTATTTTCTACCCAAAACGAAGCATATATTGAATGTAATTTCTCTTTTTTCCAGGGACCTTTCTGGAAATGATTTGCACGACATGGTCTACTCTAATTTTACGAATTTGTCATATCTTCAGATATTGTAAGTAGTCTTTTACTCTAATCATAGTGCGTAAGCAAAATGCTTCAAAATTATAAATGATTTTAATATACGTATTTGATATCTGGTTCACTTGCCTTGCACATTCAATTTAGTTAGTTTACGACGGCCGTTTTTTTTTTTCAATCTCAGATGGACCATAAAAAAAAGAGAAGAGTAGAGAATAAAGTGATTTTATTACCAAACGTTTTGTTCAAACATGATTACTTTTCGACAGAATCGCCGTCAAGAATCAGGCATTTGCCATATCGGTGGACCAGGTTCCCGATCTCCTTTTCAAAGAATTTTGCCGCCAGTGATGTGCGATGGGCCTTAACGTTGCTTTAAATCTCCTCATTTTTCTGAAGCTTTGGCCTTCTATCCAGTTATTCAATTGAGGAAAGAGACGAAAATCGCTCGTCGCTAAGTCGGGGCTATACGCCGGGTGATCAGACACGTCCCATTTAAACTGTTCCAGAAGCTGCTGGGTTACAACAGCACTGTGAGGACGGGCGTTGTCAGGAATGAGGACAACTCCGGAAGTCAGAATGGCTCTTTGCAGTCGTCGTCAAGTCTGACAAGAAATATCTGTATTTATCGTTTACCACAAACAAACTTTATGTTTGAAGAAAGCGAATAACATTACGCAAGTCGCACTTGTCGGAAGCATCAATTTATTCTACCAGCCATATTTACGTGCCGACAGCTCAGTTCAAACTGGCTAGTGTCGTCGGCAGTAGTTAAGGTTATGGTTGGAGACATGCGCAGTCGCCCATTGCGCATCTTTACCTCCTACCACTTGTCTGCCTTCTTAGCGGCGCGATCGGAGATTGAAAAGAAAACGGCCCTCGTATGTTAGATGTGAATGAGATGGAATGAATTGATTTATAACCTAAATTATCCGGTAACGACAAAAAGAAAATATATTTAAGAAGATAAGCAAATGGTATTTAATGCATACCTGCAAAAAATTATTTTTATTTTAGATTTTTAAAACCAGCGCATGAACACCTTTCAGAACCGATAAGTACTATGTCTACATAAGGATATCTTAAATATTTTTTCCTAATTATGATTTCATTTTTAAAAACATTACGAAAGCAATTAATAACTGGAGACAATGAGAAACTGAAAGATTTTCTTTACTTGGTATCATAATCTATAGTCATTAGTGTCAATTGCCATGACGTTACAATCCCATGGTTAAAAGTTACTGAACATGTAATCTAACTGCGTATTATCATTTACTGTGCAATGATGTCATATCCTTTATTGCTCCCATAAGACGGTTAATTGATTCCAAAATACACTTGGCGTGGCTCAACTAAAAAACTCAACTTATTTTACTTACAAAATTGTTAGATAAAAATTTCTTTGAAAAGAATTAGACTTAATTCTGAATCGAAATACGAATAAAATACTTATATCACAAGATTTAATTTTTGTAATATTCATATCTCATTTTGAAGCAACGCGAGGAGTATTTTGGAATGAGCCTCATAATTTGGAATGGGGGTCAAATGACGGGAATGACACCTCAGTCGGCACTCCTCTTTCCAGTCTTCTATGTCTCGGCAACTGGTTATATCACAAGGAGAAATGAGCTGTTAAAGTTACAATAGCATTTCATCTGAAAACTCAAATAGTACAGTAGAAGTAACAAAAGTATCTTTTACCTTTCTTGAAGCCCAGGTAGGAACTAAAATTCATTTTAGCTCTTATATGATATCGTTCTAATGCGCGCATAAACTCCTTAACTAGTCAACAAGTATTACGTCTATGTCAGGACATGTTAAATATTTTTTTTTCTAAAAGCTGACCTAATTGAAAGTATAGCAAAGGAAAAATATGATTATATCCTGTTTATGTCACTGCCCAAACCTGCATATTCAGGGTATCTGTTACCTCGAAAGTACAGAAATCAGTTATTCTGCAGATTATCTAGGTAATGTAAAGATTAACTAGGGTGATCCGTTGAGGTGCAGAAAACTGTTTCATTTCTCAAATTACCTAGGTTATCTGCAAATTACCTAGATAATCTGCACATTACCTACTAGGCACTCGTTAAGGTGAAAATAAGATCTTTGCTGGAACAACAGCAACGTTCCTGTAAGCTTAAATTAACTTAATGTTATTTATTTATTTTTCGATATCTAAAGAATCAAGTTAATACAATCAAACAATCAACAAATTAGTTGATAGAATCAATCATCAATCAATTAAAAAACTGTAATTGAAAGTGGAGGGAGAGGGGGAAGGTGTATTGAAAGGAAATGAGAGAAATAAACTTCTGAACTTAACGATATTCAAACCGTTAACGTGCACATTACCTAGGTAAAATGCGAAAAACTCTTGATTCCGCATGTTAACGGAGCAAATCGGTTAATCTGCAGATTAGCTAGGTAATGTGCACATTAACGGCTTTCGAGCTTTATCGAAACATATGCACGAAAGCCCTGAGTCCCTTGACATCACAGTGATGACAGCTATAGTCAAAGAAATGGTGTGTCTAAGCATTGGAAAGTGGCTATGCTCTACACAGTGAGACCATTTGCAGCGCCACTTACAGGCAAAAGTCGGAGTTAACGCTCTTATTTAAACGGTAAGAGATATGGGATGCAAGCCAGTTAGCTGCATCCCATATCTCTTACCGTTAGCTGTTAGCTGTTGAGCATGGTTGATTTAGTACGAAATTATTTCTGGTGCATATTAATGCCAATGAGATAACACATGAAACACACAACACATGTTCGGTCGCTGTTTCCAAAAGTGTGACGTCACGAAATGTGAAACAAAGTAGCACTTTCTTGTTATTAGGATCATCTATCTGTTAAATAAAAGACAAGGTATCTACAAAATCTATCAAAAACTAGAAATGAGGACCAAATAAACCCACGTCTCGCAAGTTCACTTCTTATCCCTGATTTTAGCAGGATATCTTTTCGTACCAAAGAGATGATGCTCTACAACATTTCTTTCCCATATCTCGTACCGTTTTCAAAAAAGACAAGCTAACTCCAAATTCTCCAGCGAGTTGATTAGTAGTCTCATCGCATAGCTACTTTACTACAAGTAGACACCATTTTTATGACTGTAACTGTCGTCGTTCTGAAGTTAGGTTTGGTTTCATGACTTTAGCAAGCATCCTACATATAGATAGCATATGGATTGAAAACTTAAGTTGAGAAATGAAAGTTGTTCTAAATTTCTGACATATGAAGGTATTTACCGAATTAATTTATCAGCAACTTTTCAATTTTATTTTGGCATCATTAGATAAGTTTTGGTGCAGAATAACTCCAGGAAAGTGGGTAAAACTTTTTTAATTAATTAAAATAGATTCATTAATTTAATTGATAATTTTAAAAATTTAATTTCTGCCTTCAGCTGCCATCTACTGCTTGCTGCCGAAACTAAATTGTTCGAGTTCTTGCGAAAACTGTCAAGAAAATCTGTCAAATAACGAAGATATAAGAGTGATTAAAGTAGTATTATTAAGTACCGTCGTAAAATAAAGGGTTAACCTCCTAATTAGATGACCCATCTTATTTGAAGCATTTATTGATGTTTCAATCCGTAAAGGGCACATAAGATATTAAAGAATGTTCAAGTGAATTTTGTCCTTTTCATTAATTATTACTTCGACTTATTTGCATATTTAAATATCGCAAATTCTGCAATCCGATGCCCGATCAGACTTCCCATTGTATGAGAAGGGTTTAACCCTATGAGCCCTATCCCGCCTCAAACGGCCCTTTCGACAGTAACCGGACTCAGGCGATCGGGCACCTGGGTGAATTTTTTTAGGAAAAATGCAGTTCCTTTCTTTGTTGAGAATTGATCGCTTAACCATAGGTGTCGACCTCCTGGAATTTCTGTAAAGAACGCGACGATTCCATTCTGTTTTTGTGATCAAAAATTCACTCCAGGTTTTGAGGCAATGGAATTCTCTCTTTAACCGGGTTCAGAGAGTTAACAAGAGAAGTTATTTTTGAAATAAATTTATTTAAAGTTCGGATGATTTTTTAATAATGTCTGTAGATGGTTTCCAATAATCTACCACAACCATATTCTGTTGATATTTAATCAGCCCTAAAAGTCATTAATACAATCAAATTTTAATTCAATTCAACATAGCTTAAAAGGTTTTCGCATATGTGACTATGTATGTATGAAGATAAAAAATCAGGCATTTCTCCATCAGAATTAAATAATAGCAATATCTATTTTTAAAATAAAATACAGTATTGGACTGACATGTTTGTCGTCTACTATCATTTTCAGTGTATTCCGAAACAAAAAATTTCCTCTCTACTGCGACTAAAACTGACTGAGTTATGAATCCTTGGACTTCATTACTTTTGACCAATCAGCGGCCACCTCGAGGAAGAGCTGTCCTTTGATCAGCGGATCAATCTCGACGCGACCATTTTAATGGTCTAAAATAGTGATATTCATGTTAATCATCTAATAATATTATCATCTTTTTACTTAAACAAAATTAAGCAAAAAATGGGTTTATCGATAGATTGACCAAACTAATTATGCGCGTATAATTTTATTAAGAATAAAGTTATTTAAATATCCACATTTAAAATCAGTGCGGATAAAAACTGAGTTGCGTTATTTTGTCGCACATAGAGATAGGCATTCTTTACTGTTATTTTCGAATAAAACTGCAAGTGAAAAGACTAGAGAATAACAACCATAATACTGCCATTTCCTTTCGTTTATTTATTAAGAACAAAACTGAACTACCAACATTTATAGTAACTGCATATGGTATTTAAACTTACATATTAATTTTTTTTATGTTTTGTAAGTTTTCAATCATCTTGACTGAATTTTTATAATCAATCCTCAAATGGATGGATAATGGATTAAGAATAAAGTTATTTAAATATCCACATTTAAAATCAATGCGGATAAAAGCTGAATTGCGTTATTCTGTCGCACATAGAGATAGGCCTTCTTTGCTGTTATTTTCGAATAAAACTGCAAGAACTAGAGAATAACTACCATAAAACAGCCATTTCTTTTCGTTCACTTATCAAGAACAAAACTGAACTACCATTATTTATAGTAACTACATATGGTATTTAAACTTTACCCATTAACTTTTTTTATATTTTGTATTAAGTTTTCAATCACCTTGACTGAATTTTTATCATCAATCCTCAAATTATTAGCTTACATTTATCTTGATGTACTATCTTTTTATTTAGAATATTTAACAATGCTGGAATATCTACCCTTGGAGAAATGGTATTCCACAAGTTTGGAAATTTGCAATACCTGTGAGTATATCTTTACAATTATTTTTCTCTTAATTTTTTCAGTAGTGTATGTACAAAAATCCCTTTACTAAGAGAGCGACAATTGAAAAAAAGAACATTTGCAATATTTTTGTGAAAAAATATTTATAACCCTAAATTTCAAATAGATTTCATTGTATTGACAATTCCATCCTAAGGAGAAAAATATCCATAATGAATTAAAATATATTTGAATTTATAACAATGCACAACTAAAGATACTATTTAAATAAAGAATTCTGAAAACATTTCTTGTCATTACTCAAAATTTAAAATTAATGTAATATTTTAACGATATTTCTACGAATCAGAACGTAAGGTTCATTTCAATGAATAGATTTCTAATAAATCTTACACGTACGCTTCATTCAGATTAAGCAAAAGATAAACATAAAATAATGATCAATATAAAGAAAATCATGAATGGATGAAATTCACCAAATTTTAAAAGTAGAAATTTTTCGATAATTACTAACCTTTCTGTACATGTGCGAGAAATTGGAAACCCTTATTTGCTCTCTTTATAAACAAATAATGCCCTTCAAGCTACCTTGAATACTTTCATCTTCGAAATTTTATGGAATCTGTCAATACCATGAAAAAGCAAATATCATGTTTCTATTTAAAACTAATTCTTTTTGCCATTTCTATGGCAAAATTTGGAGAAAAGTCATTTTGTGTTTTAATGTCTGTAAACAAAATGAAAAGTGAGGGTGTTAAATAGACAACATAATGAAATAAAACAATCGTCAATCAAAGTGCAAAAAGTTGTATGGCAAAAATTCTATTTAGTTCAAATGGTATCCTTTCATATCGCCAAGAGATGCTAAATCGCCAATGCTGGAAAACAAGATGGCTGCTAAGGTATAATGCAATGAAGAGGCATTCAATTGCAGTGACGAATACAGGAAAGTGGTGTAAAACAGGGTAGCTAAGATTCGAAGGCCTCTTGGAACTAAATTATTCGACATAAAGCTCTCAAATTTTATTAAAATATTCACTGTTTATCAGGGGACAATATTTTTTTTAGAAAAGTCACAGTTTGATTACTTTTTTGCCAATGATTTTTTTTATTAAAAAAAGTCAAAAAGTAAAACTCTACCCGGTTTTACCCCACTAGTTGGGTAAAACAGGGTATACATGTTAACTTTACGGGAAATTAGGAAATCTCGATTTTCAGCGGAAAAGTTGCAATTATTTTTATTATATATGACAATTTAAGAATATTAATTACAAAATTCACATGTAAAGCAGTTGTCTTCTTCCTCTCCGCTATTGCAGTTTTCGTGTGCACATCTTAGACAGTTTTTACATTGAATTAACCCTTATTCTTTATTTAAATTAGAAAATACATCATTAAAATATAAACAATCAACGTCTGATGTGTTTTTATTGTCTTCAGCTTAACAATCATGAATATTGACTCTCCCGGTCTTACTCCACTTGGAGTACCCGGTTTTACCCCAAGTGCAGAGGTAATAAAAAAACGAAATAGAACCGCGCAATTATTGGAGTAAATCCTTATTGTTTGATAGGGTGTGAATCCTTAGTAAACGTATAATAAACTTGACTAAATATAGGTTTTATAACTGTAATCACTTTTAAGTAAAATAGTTTAAAATCAAACAAACATTAGAGAGTTGACGTCTTAAAACAAATAAACCATCGCAGATTCAGTGAGTTCAACAACTACAACACGCCACTATGACGGTTCCATTTTTTTACAAGTAGAGCGTACATAATTCAGTATCTGTCCGCTTGATAAGAAAAATAATAGCCCCAGAATCAAGAGTACCCGGTTTTACCCCACTCTTCCCTATAAAATATCCGTTGGCGATTTGAAGGGGTACCAAGTAATGGATTTCAACCAACTGGAATTTTTGACCTACAACCTTTTGCACTTTGAGCGACGATATTTCAAACACGATATAACAGATAAAATAAAATTAGACAATCAAATAAACTAAGATAAATTGAAAAACAAAACAAAATATCTTTCAAGATTTAACATATTTAATTTTAAATGATCATATAAAATAAAAACATATTTCATTTCAGATACATTCTTTCATAAAAATTAATGAAATGATTTGTATTGCAATTCTTTATAATGATTTCTTTAAAAAGCTTTCACTCTTGTAAATCAATAAAAAGATGGAAGCTAATAATTTCTTTCATTAAAGTTTCTTTTTCTATATCAAAGAAAACAAAATTATGCGTCTCGCTATATTTTTATTTATACCTCGTTTCCTCCTTTCTCATAATCATATTTTGTGAAAGTTTAACGAAATTAAAAACATAAAACCTTTATAAGTGTTTAAAACACTGATAAATATTTCATTACAGGAAATCTGATATTTTCCCCTCTATTAGGGACTTCAAATTAAAAATTTTAAGAAATAATCTTCAGTTTTATTTAATTGAGTCTTTCATCTCCTAGTAAGGCATTTCTGGTTTAATATCGCATATATGAATAAAAAAATCTCAACAACTAGCAAAGAAATAATTTGTAAGTAATCATGCAACCATGTTCTAGGGAGTATGATCTAATTAAACAGAAATCCAATACTGTTTTTACTAAACGCATAATTTTTTAAAAGTAGTTCTTAGAAGTCTTTCTTTTTCCAGGTATCTGAACGGAAATAGACTCCGAATAATAAAAAACGGGACTTTTCTGGGAAATTCAGCTCTTCGATTTCTGTATGTATTTTTTTAAACTTCTTTATCAGAAAGAAAGTTCTTTTGAATAAAGAAATAAGATTAATATAATGAACTTAATTACTCTTTTCTAAAAATCATCTCTTATATGTAAAAACGTCAACCAAAATCTGTTGTGTTACTATGAAACGCTTTATTCTGGGCTTATTTTAAATCCCACACATATAAGTTACACATCATTATAGTCGGAATGTATGCTTCTTTAATATGATGTTGTTTAAATTTCAAAATTTTATTGCATTCAAGAATAATAAATTAAAATTTGTAAATTATAAAAATTTGCAATTCTCCCTCATAGATGGCAGCACGATAAATCTATAAACGACACCAAGAATGTAGTTTTTAACTCTATATCTTTATTTTTATTCTATAGCTTTATTAGTTAATGAAACTTACAAAGTAGCAGACCATCATCCAGTCAGTTGCCTAGAAGCAACATTTGCCTGAGAGAATAGGTCGATAGGAGCTTAATACTCTTAAGATAAGATATTCGAAAAGAAGTTTAATTACATTAATCCGCATCGACGCAACAATTGCTGATTATATGCCAAATCGTTAACTACGATAATTAGGTTTAGAAATATTCTCACAATTCACGCCCTTTTCATCATTCCCATTCATTTAATATAGATCGTTAGTTAGTTAAATCATGTAATAAAATTTCTGACAAAGTTAATTTCTTAAATAAGAAAAAAAAAATAAAGGGCAGCTCTTCTCAATAAGTCTTTTAATTTTCTGAAAAGAACATAAATTAGCATTTTCTTTTCTATAAAACGAAACATACTTGTGCTTGCGAGTAATAATGCAGAGGAATTTTTTGGAAATATGTTTAATTATATTTTTAAATCCAATAGAAAGAAGTCTAAATGGTAAGATTTATTTCAAATTAAATGGCGTTAATCTTCATCCGTTAGATTCACTTCACTTCTTTTGAAACTGGAAAACAGCTGTTTGATGTATTGTTGGGAAAATAACAGTTTTGAACTGAAAAATCGTTATTTTTCGAAGTTGGGGATCTTTTTCTCAACCACTGCAATAAAAGACGAAGTTCTTACCGTATGCCACAAATTCTAAAGAAAAACCCTGATAACAAGTGTTCTCTTAACTACAGATAATTCTCCGATTTCAGGACAAAAATATAGCGTAATATACAGGGTGGCCATATAATAACGTGAGGTGTTTCAATCTCGATTGTAAACAATCTGAACATCAAAATGTAACCATACTTGGTCTGCATACCATTCGGAGCATGGGATTTTGATTTATTTTTTTAAAAAACAAAAAAATCATTCTTATTTTCTATAACAACTGCAATATGACACTGTACACGTGGTTGACCTAGTCAATTAGTTTGGAAGAATTACAGAAATTATTATTATCGCTACAAGTTTTTTCTTGGCATCGTTGATATAAGTATTTCTAAGAGTTAGTTGAACTTTCAAGTGTTCCAAAAAATGCCCTCTTCGCAGTGCATGCTCTAACGCAGAGAGCAGGACTTCAACATTGATTTCTACGACTTGCAACTTAATGCGATCCTTCAAGGTGGATATATTATCAAAATTCTTTTGGTAAACCACACTCTTCAGATGACCCACAAGAAGGTCATAAGAAGTGAGATCTGGGAAACGCGGTGTCCAACTGCAAATTTTTTTGGTAAAAAACACTCTTCAGATTACCCACAATCAAATATCATAAGAAGTGAGATCTGGGGAACGCGGTGTCCAACTGCAAGGAAATACATGGCTAATTATCAGATAGTGCAAGATGTTGCGTTAGAATTTGCTGAACACACAATCCAATGTGAAAAGGGGCTCCATCTTTCATGAATATGCTAGATTGCAGCCAACTACGCTAATGCAGTTGAGGAATAACAAAATTTGGAAGAAATGTTCTACATATCTGCGCAGTAACAGACAATGCTTCTAAATTTTATAATGGAAGTTGTGATATTTGTATGAAGACAAACCACTTCAGTCTCAATACAAGCATTACTGCTTATGTTCTTATCATCTAATTAACTTTTACTTAACGTTGTCTTGTGACGTCACCATCCAGCAAGATACATGGTAGATTCCAAAATGAAATTGTACGTGCGTCATGGGAACATGAGTTAACATCACTCACACTACCCATATCATGCCCCAGTCAATTTTGTAGATAAAATTTCTTCTAAAATTATAACAGAAAAAAATTACTGCAATGGCAAGCCAGATGGCAATTTCTCAAACCAGTATAGGAAATATATATTCCAAAATGTGTCTGTTTCATTTGTTTTCTTCCAAGACAGATTTCATTTCGTTATTCATCCTGTTATGTCGATAATCGAGCTATGTAAGTGAAGCTGTGAATAATAAATCGATTTTTAAAATGACTTGCACTAATTTTCATGATACACAGATAAACGAGTTAACAGTTTGAATTCCTCCCAGGAAAGCATATCTAGGTTTTTGTAACTGCATTATATAATTTGTGAGCTTTATAGAAATCAAAATACAATACACTCTCGACTATTCAGCCTAATATGGTGGTTTAATTTAATTTAGTTGAATTAACGTCCCCTTTTCAAGCAACACGGAGGTTAGTTTGGAACGGACCTCGCAATTTTGAACCACGGCCAGATGACGAGGACGACACCTGAACTAGCACACACTCTCCAAGCTTCCGAGGGCCGCGGTGGCCTAGTGGTAAGGTCTCGGCTTTGGGGCCGGAGGGTTCCAGGTTCGAGACCCGATTCCACCGAAGATCCGCCGTGTATGGGGCCTGTTGCACGTTAAATCAAACGTAGTGGTCAAACGTCCTCCCGTTGGTGTGGCGTGGAAGTTTGGAGAGGGGGGTGCCAGTTCAGGTGTCGTCCTCGTCATCTGACCGAGGTTCAAAATTACGAGGTCCGTCCCAAAATAGCCCTCGTGTTGCTTCAAAACGGGACGTTAATATAACTAAACCAAACCAAGCTTCCGAGCCACACCAACAGGCGGAAGCTTGTACCCCTATGTATGATTTAGCGTGCAGCAGGCCCACATACGCGAGAGATCTTCAGTGGCTCCAGGTTCGGGTTTCGAAACGGCCCCTAAGCAGAGACCTTACCACTAGGCAACCGCGGCCTACCGAATATGGCGGAAGGACGGTTATGGTAAATAAAATATCGGATTGGCCGGAGTTCTGTAAATACTCACTTCTTACCTTCTCCACACCATTAAAACATCTTTTTTATGTCAATTCTTATTATCTGACTTCTTATTACAGGCCAGTACTTTATAAGTTATATACTGTACTGTAAAATTTATTGCAGCAAATTATATTGCCATGTAGTATTCTATAGTTTGGATTCCAAAAAGTATTCTAATAGTTTGGATTCCAAAAAGTATTCTATAATTTGGATTCCAAAAAGTATTCTAATAGTTT
>BGPR01044397.1:0-12626 GCA_013235015.1 Araneus ventricosus | reverse complement strand
ATATACTAAGTAATAAGTAGCATATTAGGAAACACTTTATTGAAATCGCTTTATAAATTAATGTACCTTTAATTTTTTTTGCTCAAAAAATAATTGAAATATTGACTCTTCTTGGGACACGTGTCCAACCTCTTTCAAGTAATCAGAATGGACATCCAAATACCTCTAACACAGCTGATTATTATAAAAGCGAAGTTCCAGAGTTCTAAGAAACAAAGCATTTGTAAAGAAATCAAAAATAGCGAAAAGATTTTACAAAATATTTTAATTTAAAAACCAAAACTGGTTACGATAACTAATGTTGAATGACATATCAATCACACCATTTGGTTTTAAATTATATCACTTACTAAAATTTCAGAGTGCTGGTATTCGCATTTTTAAAAATTAAAAGTTCCAATGCATACAGAAATGCAATATTGGAATATGTCGGGTCAAGACATATTAATTTCATGAATGTTTGGACATATTATATAATTCGCCAAATATTTTACAACTAAAGTTGCATCACTGAATCAAATAAACAATTTGCCCTTGTTCATTGAATTAGTTAAGTGTTCAATATAATAACAAATTATATTGCATTCTATAAACTAAAACTCTTCTTTATTACTGTAAATAAGGAATCTCCTGTTTACCGACTACAAAATGGCCGTTCTTATTATATGAGAATACAGTGTCAAACTCAAACATGAAATAACATTTTTCTTTCTACTCTTTTTTTAAACAACATTGCCATTCCAGAAACAAACTTTCAAAACATAGTTAAAGAATATTAGCAATGTATTACAAGGAAAGATTGAAGTGGCGGTGATCATAGGCGGAGAATTTTGAGACTTAAAGATCTATTTTCTTCAAGATAAAAGCTAATAAAATAATAAAAAAATGGAAAAAATCAGTATTGGAATTTTACTATAATGATAAATATCTGAAGAAATGCTCCAAGTAAACTTTTTAACAGCGTATGCATCAGCAGGGCCGCGGAGGGGTGGTGCAGCCTGTGCCGGGGGACAGGGCGCCGAGTGTGTAAGGGGCGATATTTCCTAATCATAAATTTGAAAATTCGCGCGCTTTCTACGGATGCCGACTGGAACACTATAGAGAGGAAAGCCAATGGAAGCCGATTGAATAGTGGTAAATGAAATAGATTAAAATATTATTTTGTCTAATATGCAAACCATTGTGAAATAAATAATAAAGGAGTATAATTGTCGGATTGTCTTCATGGCATAGTTAAATCATTTACTATAATTAAATCATTTATTACAGTTAAATCTTAATTATCATAGTTAATAATTATAGTTAAATCTTTTAGCATATGTACCAATATGCGATATATACTAGGGAGGGGCGCCACAATAATTTCGCATACTTAGGAATACTCAGGAGTCGGCCCTATCTATCAGAGACGGATGTGTTAGCTCTCATGAAACCATGAATGTCAAATAATAAATTAACTAACTACCTGTTTATTTAATAGGTGTAGCTTTCATAAACGGAGAACGATGGAAAGTTGTGAGAAAATTCTTCTGTTGGCCATGAAAGAACGCGGTACAAATTCCCTTAAAAGTAGCATCGCCGGTCCATTGTGCGATTCCATCAAGTCGACCATCGCTGACTTAAAAACCAAGAAAGGAGAACCTGTCAACTTAATTGAACTTTTCACAGTCAGATGTAACACAATCCTACGCCTTGCTTTATTTGGTGAAGTAGGAATCACAGAGGAACAGTTTTAAAAGTTCAACAAGTTCTACGCAATACAAATAGAATGCATAATGAGTATCCTTTTATGTGGAACCTTCGCTAAGTAAGCGACTTCCAAATGACACATTTCTTTTTTTTTTTCAACTCATTTAAGCAAAACTCAAATTTTCTTTAAAATTAAATAGCTTATAATATATTTATTGTCAGTGGCGTTTTGGGTGTGGAACTGTGTTTAATGCGTATGCCTGCGCTATATCGCGACACCCAAGTGGCGCCTCGTAGAAAATTATTGCGATCTCAAAACCGGTCTTCCATTTTCAGATTCATCGAAATTGGTAAGAACAGTTAAAGAAAAAATCACTTAACTGAAAAGATATCATTAAAATTTGCTAAATAATTGTATTTAATTAAATGTATTTTAGTTTAATACCAATTTGTTCATTTCGTTTCCTTTATTAGAGAAATCTCGAACGGATAAAGTTTAAGCAACCCTGCTGTATGCAACTCAGAAATATTTCAGTTTACCATAAAAAACATTTTTATAGGAAAATCAGAATACTGTAGATTATTTAAGAATTCAAATTTTAACGTTGTATAACTGAATAATAGTTCTAGAAAGATAAATGGAGATTTTTATAATTTCAAGACATTCTAAGCAAATGTCAGAAAGTATCAACGCATTTGCATCTGAGTACCGAAGACTTTAGTAAATGTTTTCAGTCTAAATTTAAAAAAGTCACGTATTACATGCATTTGTCAATGTTCCATCACCAATAAGGTTGAATAGTCATCTAAACGTTGACCAAAATCCATGATAGAGTACCGTTTTGTTTATACACGTATCTTTAGACTCTGAAACTTGAGTTCAAATTTTTATTCTTTCGTTATATTTGAACAACGAATAATTTCTATCTAATGACGGAAGAAACTGGTTTTTTTCTAAATGAAAGATATTTCAACATATGCTTTAGATCGTTAAAACTTACTTTTTAGGTCTATTACTTCAATCTTTGTTTCAAAGAATATGTAAAGAATTTTCTTAAAAAATCTTTTAAAGGTTTGGTTACGAGTTATAATATTTGTAACATTTTTCTTTTAGATATTTTACATTTCCTTTTATGCCTCACAATTCTAAAGCTCTGAAGGCTCACAAAAAGATGTCGAAGTTGCTGTGTGACATTATCAATGAGACCCGTGAAATTAATTCAAGACATAATCGATGAGCACAAGACAACTTACGACGAGGAAACTCCTCGGGATATCATTGGCGAATATTTCAAAGAAAGGGACAAACGACGAAGCAGAGGAGATCCTACCGCAGAGTATTTCACGGGTAAAAGAAATTTTAACTTCAAAGGTTTCAGCGTTTCATCCGTTGATTTTAGTTTAGTTTAGCTTAGTTATATCAACGTCCCGTTTTGAAGTATCAAAAGGGAGATTTTGGGAAGGACCTCGTCATTTTGAACCGCAGTCAGATGACGGGGAAGACACCTGAGTTGGTACCCCCTCTCCAAAGCTCCGCATCACACCGGTGGGAGGACGTTTGATCCCCTACGTATGATTTAACGTGCAACAGGACCCATACACGACGGATCTTCAGTGGAATCGGGTTTCGAACCTGGAACCCTCCGGCCACGAGGTGACGCCTTATCACTAGGGTTAGTAATAAATGATGGGGAGAGTAGAAGAAGGGGTTATGTGAGAAATTTGTAGTGTCGAGGAATTCAACTTCGAATTCTTTGATATGGTACTTTTCAAACGGAAGTATGGGCTTGCATATATTCCCGCCTCTAGCCGCTAGATGGCTCCAGCTGTGAGTGCTGACATTACATTGCCACACCAGGTACCAACTTCAAGGTAATCTCGAAATGTAAACAGGTGTAACGTAATCCCTTCTTCCACTGACCTCTTTCCCTTTCTATCCAGTTATCTCTCTCTTTAGCTATCTAGTTATACAGGATCATTATAAAATTTGAGCAGCGTATGGAAATGCTCTTACTAGACTAGCATTCAGGAAGAATTTAGCTTATCGTGATTAAATTTTCTGACTCAACCCAAATCCTAATAACGACATCTTGTTCATTCTAATCTTGAACCAACATTAAAAGTCATTGGATGGGATCGGAAATCCATTCATCAGAATAACAAACAACAAAATTAGTATGAAAGACAAACTTTGGAATGTATTAAGTATTTACAGGACTTACAGCACGAAGTGACACACTCCTCGCAGATTGTTATTCATGCAATTAATATTGCTGTGAATTTCTATTCCATTAAACTTGTGTTGTACATTTCACTTATTGAATCCTTTTCTTTTACTCAAATCGCTTTCAAAGAGCGTCCTGTAGCGGTCACACTTTGCATTTGCGGCCCCTTGTACTATTATAAAACTTACTTGTTTCTGTATGCCTGACTATCGTTATAGTTTGCATAAGGACTTTTGAATCATCCTGTATATAGTCTCCTGAGGTTATTAAAGTGGACTGAAATAATATTTGTTCTTCAACATTACATCTAATTCTCATCCCGAAATGGGGTAATTACTATTGAGAACCGAAATCAAAAAATAACCATGAAGCATGATTTTTTTCTCATTTTGAAAGTAAATAATAGTATTCAGTTCCAAAAGACAGCTTCTTGTGTCGAAAAATAATCATTTCGTCGAAATAAGTATCTACTTGTAACATTTAACCAAGATTCAACATTTAGCTGTAGATTTATCTCATTAAGTTTTATTCCAAACTACAAAAAATGACCTAAAGACAAAAAAAAAACACTCAACACTTGCTTACTCCTCACTGAGTTTATTAAAAAATAATGATTTGATGCTCTGTTAAATTCTGCTATCGCTTTGAATCCTGTAGTAAGAAAAGCCTGAATGCGAAAAAAATAAATGTATAAAAAAGTGGAATCTCTAAGATAAAAAAAATTGGTCTATCTTAACATTTTACAGTTTTTCTATTTGAATGTAGGTATGCTTATTTAATGTGCAAATATCCAATGCTAAAAATTTGGATATTTGTCGAAACGAATTCTTTCTATATTTACTTTTTCAAAATAATTTTTCTCGGGGCTGGTCCTCTGATTATGCCAATGAATTTAAAATGTACTATAAACTATAAATTAAATATAGAAAACGCAGACTTTTAAGTGAAAAATTTTGAGTTGAAGATATAAGTAAGAGATATATTGAAGAAAAGAACGAAACACTGATTGGATGCACCCAGTAAAAAAAGCTTCAGCTGAAACTCGTAAATGTCCGAAACTAAAATTCATTTACAGGCATTTTTTGCGAAAATTCCAGTAGTTTCCATTACACATATCATAAAAAAAGAAATCGAAAATTGCCTTTATTGGAATATGAGTTTTGGATATTTTCATTAACCGAAGAAAAGGAATTCCCGTTCTAATACATAATAGTCTATTGTAAACAAAAACTTAATGAAGGAAAGTTTCTCTAAGTGCTTATTTGAAAAGATGTTCCCAAAATAAAAGTTACATTTAAGTCTCGTATGTGCGAAAGGTGAAATATATTACACTTTCATTTTCATGTGTTATTGTAATTTGCCCAGTAAACTGACAATTCATTGGCCGCTATCTTCACTGGATTCTCAACATAATTAAAAATCACCATGCTGGTTAAAGTAAGATTGTTGTATATGTACTGAAAGAAACACCATGCAAATAAAAAAACATGTGCTTTGTCAGAAGGCCTTCATTCGAAGTCATAAAAGTCCAACTTAGTGTTTCAGAAGCACTTGTTCCCTTTTATGTATTCATTTTAATGCTTTACAGAATTTCCCTGCTCAAGTTTCAGAAGTGTAATCTTTAAGTGGTGCTTTCACGTTGGCCGGACAGCATTTATTGCCTGACGTAAAAGGATACTTTAATAACAGGAAAGTATCATATTGCATCAGACGCAAAAATAAGAGAAATCGCCATCAGTGACCTCCGTGGTCGGATGTTTAGTGATGGAAGGTTTTTGTCTGGCACATTTGGTGCGAATTTTAATAACTCTCGCCAAGGGAAAAGGGCCACATTTTGAGCATATTTCGGTTGCTGCCGGGCTAACGAAACACGATCTTTTAATCAGTTTTTGTATGAAAGTTAGTTTTTAATGCCTTTTAAAACGACAATTGTAATGCTTCTCATAAAATGGCAGCTCATCTGATTTCGAGGAAAACATCGTTCAAAATATTTTCAAGCGTTTGTTTGCTCTGTGGAGCAGTTTTAAAAATGAGAATCTTTGTGTTCTTTATAATATTTACTTATTCAAATTTTATTATAGAAGAAGCCACTCTAGGTGGATACAGAATCCCCAAAGGAGCAATAGTGCTTCTCGACTTTTATTCTTCCCATCATGATCCAAAAGTGTACGAAGAACCTGAAAAATTCAATCCATCTCGATTTATCGAAGGAAAGAGGAAGGCAGAGTCTCCAATTTTGTTTGGAATGGGTAAGCATAAGATAATACTTTAAGAAACTTAATGCATTAAGAAACTGAAATGTAAGAAATGTGGCAGAAACAAGAGCGAGATCCTGCAAAATGCAAAATTAGGTACTCAGAACATCGATTATACAGTGTATAAAGAATGCGAAAATGCGATGGCAACGTAAGAAATACTTCGCATATGTAGTAACGAAATCTAAAATGTTTAAAACACGCCCACCAGTTTTAAATTACTATCAGAGGTGTTCGTGAATATTAAGAAAACAATGGTTTCCAAAGTATCCAAACCGTTATATACCTCCCTGTTCGTAGAGCGTAGATCGCTCCTGACATATGTTTAACTGCTGAATCGAAACTGGACTTAAAGAAAGATTCTGAAATAAGGCTAAAAACTTAAGTTCTGAAAATTTTTGGAGAATGTAATATTGACAACAATTGTGCTATTAGTTGGCTTATATTTCAAAATGTTGCTTGATATTCAATATATTCAGATTAACACAGTTTTCAAAAGCAATTTGTAATTGTATTCTTGTACAAAATGCTATGTAAGAAGCAACAAAACGATAGGATGTTTTATTGGAAAATAATGATTTTATCATGAACGAAAATAGCCAATTAAATAATGCAGTAATTTCTCTCATTTCATTTTACATTTTTCACCTTTCAGGTAAGCGATCCTGTTTAGGGGAAGGCTTCGTAATGATGCAGACATTTTTGCTTTTGGTTACATTAATACAAAACTTTCAACTGACATTACCTAGAGAAACAAAGAAAATTTCTTATGAAGAATTTATGACCGGCAATTTACTTATTTGTGCTAAACCAAGAACTAATAACTGATGAACAAGAGTGTTTTCTGTTCTGTAAGACCTTGATAGTAATATTATGTTTATATGCTTTTATTTTTTGAATAAAAAATTAAAAACCTATTTATGGTTGAAAAAAATATTTTCAAGTTATTCTGTGTTTTTTTTAATTTGAAAGAAATTCTTGAATGAAGAAGATTATGATTGTTTTTCTCAGAGCCTTCTTGTAATCTTACCTTTCTTGCCTTAATGTTTGAAAGTTATATTTTTACAAAATGCATTTTCGTTATAATTTGCGCTTACTGATTTGAATAGTTCTGTTGGAGCTTTTAAAAAAATACTCGATACGGCAATTATCTTGAATTTCATTCAACAAATGAATGATTTCCATTACATGCAATAAATTTTACAAATGAATCGAATGGAAAGTCAAAATCTTTTGTGGTCAGTTTTTCTGCTTATAGCTACCATACCAAAACCTGTAATGATAAATTAATAGGAAAAAAATGCACATTTTAAAATCAGCCTCATTAAAGAGAATGAAAAACCTACCTAACTGAATAAAATTGAGTTGCTTTGCTGATTTTATGCCTCCCACCTTTAACTTTCACATATCTTTTCCAATGGTTTTAAAATCATCTTTAAAAATTAAAAATATATACTGAAATAATGGATATTAGATTTAAAATCACAAAATTCACCAATTGAATAAAAATCCTTAAATCAAAAGTTTTCACCAGAATTTTCTTCCTTTTGATATCCTGTAATAACAGAGCGCTGCTCAGGATTCTTCTTTAGCAATACTAAATATATTATTTAATATACTAAATATATTATTTAGTATATTAAATAAATCGTCCAATAAATATACTAAATATATTATTTACAGGAAGAGATACTATTGCTATAAAATTGCATTTTCATTAAATGAGACTCTGAAATAAAATATAAATTTTCGAAATAGATTCTGTCAAATGTTATTATAAACGGAAAGTGAACATTTTTAAAACTGATAAAATTAAAATATTCTCTATTATGAATCTTCCTCGCCGTTTAATATGTACCTTGCATACGTTTCGATAAGTAGAGGAAGCGAGTGCTAAATAAATAAATAAACATCTTTCCGGGAAAAGCATAATATAAGAATGAATTCAAATCACATCAAGAATCTCATCTCTATAGGGTTGTCTCCCATGCAAGCATTCTACAAGGTGTCCACAAATTATTACCGGAATTTCCCTACCCCTTATCTTTTGTTTAATAAGATGACAATAAGTAATTTTACACATTCATAAAGCACAAGTCGAAAAGTTTTTAAATAACACAAGAAAAGTTAAGAACTTGCTCCATGGCAAGCCTATCGCGGCATGTAATCTATAGACATTTGGTGTAAATTGACCTAAGTTTTGATGTGTTGCTAAAGGCTGCTACAATTTTTGTACTAAATGTTTTTTTTATAATTCACACCTCTTATATGCTTGGTTGTTTTGATTTCCATCAAGATAATTTAATACTAGGCTGAGGTGGCCTAGTGGTAAGGTCTCGACTTCGAGACCGGAGGGTTTCCGGCTCGAAACCCGATTCCTCTGAAAACTCGCTGCACGCTAAATCATACGTAGTGGCCAAACGCTCTCCCACTGGCGTGGGGCGGAAGTTTGGAGGGGTGTGTGCAGGTTTAAAGTCACAAGGTCACAAAACAAAATCCATCGGGGAAAGTCCCTGTGAACTTGAGAAGAGTTCATTGCTACATCAATAAATTCAATGTTAGATGACGCATAGACTTCCGAAATCTGACGATGAGCCTGGCATGTTTGCATCTAACTCTTCACTTATTTCTTTTGGTCTGAATCTATCAAATGAAAGTCTGCATGGCTAAATATAATTTATCGGAAGCATAAGTTAGCTAGACTAAAGCAAATCGAGTCAAAAAATGACTGATCTGAGCGTCTGACTGAGGAATAACATGAATCCTCATTCCAAACATGAATCAATTAATTGGTAACAGTATTTACGATAGGGTACAACCATAGAATGATATAATTTTGAAGATCTCATGCTGTATTTCTTGCTCAAAATCTACATTAAAAACTATTTATTTCAGTAAGCAGCACAATGTATTATTTAAAACGGGCCATTTGCAAATTATATAAATTAATTTGATTTAAAAGTAACTGCATATGATAAGACACTGATACTCTTCCTTATGCTCCCAAATGCCAGTTTATACATCTCTATCAAACAAAAGCATCTTGCTTAGATGTCTGAAATAAAAAACGCGAGATACAGTGGATCAAAAATTAAAATATGGAAGTTGGAGATATTAATTGAATAGCATAAGATGTCTTTTCCATTTATGCCTAATTATTTCCAAAAATTATATACTTTCTCCCTTAAAAACTTAAACTATTTTAAATCTGATTAAAGAATTCGTGATTTGTAATATTGTCCCAGCTTGTTTTGAAAATATAGTATGATTAGCTTGATTTTTATTAAGAAGAGTTACATTACTACATTAGACAATACACTTTTCAAAATCACTATTTTTATTTGATTCATATTAATCCCACCCAAAAAAGACTTTTAACATTGTCGATGAGGGAAAATTGGCAGGGCCAAGTTGACGACATCATCATCTTGGACAAAGTGCTTTTTAGTGTTTTCTTTTTGAAGAATACATAAGTTGGTTTTTAGTTATCTTGTATAATTTTCTTGAGTTATGTGATCCACTATCTGTTCCATCACATGTTGCACGGTGTGAGACCTACAGAAAATATTTTAATATTTTAATTTTAATTTAATATTTTAATAACAAGCTTAAATTTTTAATGAAAGAAATGTCGGTTCAGAAAGACACACAGAAAGTGGAATAACGTTTAAGGCAGCAAACACAAGAGGTTAGGGTGCATAAAAGGAGTTATTACAAAGAAACTGAAGATTGATTCCTTTAAAAAGCCCAAACTTCTGACACTCATGACGTCAGTTCAAACTTTCAAAGAAAAAAATGAAACCTCCATATGAACATAAAGTTACCTGCATGTTATAAAATCTATGTTAGACTTCCATCAGAAGATTAAATAGAGTGTCGCAAATGCCATACATGGTGGCCCTCAGGAATGAGAAAAATTGGTTTCGAAATTCTGTAAATGAAAAATACTGGTTTGAATTATATTAATTTTCTAAAAGTTCAAATTTTAACTAAAATCACCCTTTCATTGCATGCTAATCAAGAAATAAATACTTAAAAACTTTTAATTAATTAGTGTTCTGCCTTAAATTTTCTAAAAAATAAAAATGCATTGAACTTTTGTCATAATCTTCATCTTGTTCCGTGGGCGAAGTCATCTTGCCCCGGTACCAGGACAAGTTGGCACCTTTGCTTTGCTTATTTTAAATGGATAAATAACTTTGATAATATTGAAATAAAAATTTCTCAATTTAAGTACAACGCAACAAAAGGTCAGTCTAATAATATATGCAAAGAAAAAAATTTACCTCAAAACCGAATTTATTAAAAATCGTTAAATGTTAACATCGCCATTTTGTCCTAACTTCCCCTACTTCAGTAAATGAAAAACAAAAGTCTTGTAAACTTCATTTCATGATTAAGTTTTAGTTTTAGATATATTAATATCCGGAAATATAAAAGATATTATCTCAATAACAAAAATTCCTCAAGGCTTTAAACAAAAGAAGTTGAATTTCCGAACACTGGTGTTATCATTTTTCTGATATAAAATCGAGAGAATACATTTACGTTTCTAACGAGGGGCGGCGCAGCTGTATCATATCATTCCGAGTAGTGCAAATCTGTAGTATTAAAGATCTATTTTGCGTCAAAAGTAAGTACAAACTCATTCAATTTTCTAAAATCTAGTTCAGGATATACAAATATTTTTATTTTTAACTAATTATTCAAAAGAGAGTATTTCCTCTTTTACAAGACAATGATTTTATCATTTTGTCTTTAAAATAGTATTGATGCTTACTTAAATAGTAGTTCAAAACAAAATAACATTTCTAAATATGTTTTAATACTTCCGATGGTTTTCACAATTTTTATAAATAAGAAAAAACCATGCCAGGAAAAAATTTATGATAGCAAAGCAACTTTAGCACCTATTACTGATTGCAAATATGCTCTTAATTTCAAAATAGGAATCCCATATTTACATTTAACAGAGTTGCAGTGTTTAATAACTCGATTCCAACCTGAAGTTCATCGTAAAAGTTTAAGATTAGAGAAATATATTAATGGCAATTTGTAATTTGTTATTCAAGCTGTTTTGGCAGAAAAAACAATGGTTTACCGTTAATTTCATAGAAAGCGTCCACAGTGTCTCAAGAAAATTTATTGCAGAAAGGCTTATGCAATCTTTTTACTTTCTCGTATACGAAGTATACAAAGAGAAAGTATTGTAATCGTCAAAAAATTCGAACTCGAGATTTTGACGAATCTCCACGTTTTAGACCTCCCTGAGTCCGAAAAACACAATTTTGGAATTATGTCTGTTTGTGTGTGTGTCTGTGAACACGATAAGTCGAAAACTATTAGAGCTACGGGAATGAAATTTGGTATGTGGTCTTTAAACATAATTTGTAGGTTTCTATCAAATTTTGGACAAAATCCGTCAACGGGAAGTCTGTCTGTATGTTCGAGGTCATGCGAACGCTATAACTCAAAAACTTGAAAAGCCAGATGGATAAAATTTTGTACACAGTTTTATCGTCATGAATGTAGGTCCGTATAAAATTTTGGGCCAAATCCGTCAAAGGGTTGACTGTCTGTCGGTCTGTATAATCGCATACTTGTTCAGTTTTGAAACTAACTCCCTGCGCATGCCTACTGGTGCGTATTGGAGAGAGAACGGACGCTCCGAAACTTGGCAGTTTGCCAAAAACCAATTCTGGAGCGATTTTGTAAGGAAGCAAACATTTAGGGCGTCTCGCCAGGTCCTGTTGCGCAAAAGAATGCGCAGGGGATTTGAATTTGTTTTGATCCTTCAAACCACGCGTGGTTCCAACTTTGGTTTACTTGCGACGGAAGTTTATTTGACGTCTTTTATTATTCTAGTTTTCTCTACATGTGTTAGGAGTATACGAGAAAGTTTAGGAGAGACCACTCCCGCTGGTTTAGTTTTATCGGAAGCAATCTGCTTGAAAGCAAAACACAACTTTTTAATTTCAATCGAAATTAATAAATATCTTTGCAATACGTAAAGATACGACAGTTGAATAAACACATGGCGTAAAGAATGTTTGGTATACATCGCATTAAATGGCATAGTATTAAAATTAGTTCGCAGTGTTTTCTAAACGATTTCTAAAAATATGTTTCTTACAGATTGATTCGCTTCCATAAGTATGCAGGTCGGCTGGATATCTAGTATAGTTGATGCAGTGCCATCAACTTCACTCGCTACGGCATCAGCACTCTGTATTATAACGATAGTGTATTTCATCTTCAAAAATAAAGGCCTCCCTCCAGGTCCTACAGGTCTGCCGTACTTTGGATACTGGCCCTTCATAAGGAACGCTGATTTACATTTGCAGCTAGACGCCTTCAAGAAAAAGTACGGAGACATCTTCAGTTTTACATGCACTGGACGGCTCTACATAAATTTGGGAAGCCACAAAGCAGTTCGCGAAGCATGTGTTACTAAATC
>BGPR01044396.1:0-12626 GCA_013235015.1 Araneus ventricosus | reverse complement strand
TGAGAATTATTGTTGATGATGAAGAGGTTCTCAGATACTAAAATATATATACCACTATATGAACTTGTTCTCACCATCACTGACATTTGTTGCTATTTTATATTTAGATATATTTTATCAGTTCTGCTGTCACAACTAGTGCATAACACGATAGAATATTTTGCATTTGATGATTTTCTCGTACTCATTAAAAAGTCTCAAGGGCCGCTATCTCGTAAGGGGATGAGGCCCTTCTTCAGTGACGGTTCCAATGGACAGTGGGATGGCATGGTATTCTTGCAACAAATAGAATAAATTCTGGGCCACTACCTACCCAATTCTTTTCTCTCTTGTTTAGGTCAGTTTTTTCAAGGCTGCTGGCAAGCACGAAAACATTAAATAAGTAAAGTTCCCCCCCCCCCCTTCTCTTCCTTTGTAAATTTGTCTAACAGCTTTTTCTCCTTTTCCCATATTCCACTAGCCGTTTCATGGAAATTCCTTTTTCCTCCCCCACCCTTGACTCCAAAGTCTAAGGGAGAAGGATAGGTTTAGACGGCTCAGCCCTGCCTGGGCAGTATGAGCCACCCGCGGTTGCATGCTGTCTGTTTCCATTTTTCTCGTCACACCCATTCATCTGGTTGGGCCACCCTCTCGTGGCCAGGTGCGGGGGTGAGCGGCTGCCGTTTCTGATCACACCGAAACGACTGCTTCAAGATCAATGGGAGCTATCAGATCAAGTTAGAAATAATGTTAATAAGAGGTTTGAAGGATGGCGAGCTTTTCACCTTCGCTAGTGCTTATTTGGCAGATCAGTACATACCCTATTAGCACAAACTTAACAAACCCTGTTAGCAATTATAAAGTTTTCAGGCAATATCTCTACGATGCTGCTGGCTTTCAGAATATCGTAGCAACATCGTGCAGATATCGTAAAATATCTTTTATAAAGATATTTTACACTGGGGGACGATACGTCCTACCTGTCCGCAAAAGAATAAATTTGCTGTTGAAAATGTCAATAATTTTTTTTCTTCAAAATTGATATATGTGGTGGCAAGACTGATGAATTTAAATGGGCTATAGGACCTTTAAACGCGAAAAAGGGACTCGGAACGTTGTCCAAGTGCGAATCTTCCTAATGTAAGAAAAAATCATTGAACCTAATAGATTCTTTTACCGTAATTTCATAAGACATATAACCTCAGAAATATGAACTTATAAGTCAGTGAAATAATTTTCAGTATCATAAATATATGTATAAAATAAACATATTCCGTAGAAGTTGTCGATCACAGATTTTGCTTGCGCGAAAAGGTTTTCAGAAAATAAGCAACTTATAATACCAAATGTTATACCAATTTACTCCCAAAGAACACAGCTTCAAAATAATACAAAGCTATAAATGTTCAAATAGATTTACTGGACTTTTTTTACTTTTTATGTTGTTAAAACATGATAACGCCTTTTTTAAAAACTTATAAGCATATTAACAAGCACTGGAAAAAAAGTATACATTATAATGTTTTGATTTTGCATGATTTTCTTTCATATGTGTATATAAGCTTACCTGTAAAATTTCATACTTTATACGATGAACAATTTTTTTTAAATCCTGAACGCAAGCTCTGAAAATAAAGTTTTGAGAAAAAAAGACTTCAAAGCAAAAAAACCAATTACTAAACTTCGATATTCATATAGTTCATATTTTAAAGGCCCCAGATGCATCTAATATCTCTTCTGGTTTCATAACAGTTTTTTAGCTGTTTTAAGACTTTCTCTTTGCTCTGCGGGCTTCAAAGGTAGCTTTATTGTAACATTTTTCAGCTAACTTGATTCCTTGTTTATCCCGAAAGAAAGATGTTCAATTTTGACGCTTCCTGACGTAAGAAACAATCTTTGAACTTAATAGATTTTTTACCGCAGTTTTATAAAACATATAACCTCAGAAATATGAACTTATAAGTCAGTGAAATAATTTTCAGTATCATAAATATATGTATAAAATAAACATATTCCGTAAAAGTTGTCGATCACAGATTTTGCTTGCGCGAAAAGGTTTTCAGAAAATAAGTAACTTATAATAACACATGTTATACCAATTTACTCCCAAAGAACAGAGCTTGAAAATCAAGCACAGTCATATATATTCAAATAGGTTTAATAGTTTTTTTTTTTACTTTTTATGTTGTTAAAACATGATAACGCTTTTTTTTAACTATAAGCATATTAGAAAAAAGCACTGCAAAAAAGTATACATTATAATGCTTTGTTTTTGCATGAATTTCTTTAATATGTGTGTATAAGCATACCTTTAAATTTTCATAGTTTATACGATTAATTATTTTTTTTAAATCCTGCACGCGAGCTCTGAAAATGTAGTTTTGAGAAAAAAGGCTTTAAAGTAAGAATCACTTACCAAACTTCTATATTTATACACAGTGGCGGCTCGTCAGCTCAGAAACAAGCAGTGCTGCAAAGGTTGAGTAGACCCAAGTTGTAGTTAATTTTGTGCTGATTACTTTGGTATATAATGATTATATACTAAAAAGTGATAGTTTTTGAGTTATAAGCAAAACAACTGAGGAAAAAACTTTTTTTATGTTTTTGGCTATAACTAAAACTATTGGTGCCAAACATCGTATTAGTAATCAGCACCCGGAAAAACATAAAGAATCAAAAACTTACAACTCCTCCAGAATTGGATTTTAAAAAACTAATTGACTACTGAGAAAAAGCGAAAAAAACCAAATGAGGAAGTCGAGACAAGCGAGAGCTGGGGAAAATGCAGCTCAAATTAATGAAATTTTAAGCAGAGAAAGTGTTGCTTTTCTCCCGCTTCGCGTTGATCATTGTGTTAATTTCGGATCCTGAAGAGGTTAAAAAAATTCTCCATCTCTGGTCTGTCTCTCTCTTAATTCTTGATTGATTTTCCGTCTTCCTTTTACAATTTTCATTACTTTTCTGCCATTTTCCTTAATCACTGAATTATCCAAGTGGAAAAAGTAAGCCAATTAGAATAAAAACAAAAATAAAATCTTTTAAAATAATTTCAGGGGAGGGACTTCAGCTCTCCAGCTCTTATGGACGAGACGCCACTGTTTATACAGTTCATATTTAAAAGGCCCAGAAGCATAAATTTTGCCTTCTTATTTCATAGCAGTCTTTTCTCAGCTGTTTTAAGTCTTTTTTAGACTTTGAGGGCTTCAAGGGTATGCTTGAACTTTTGCAAACTGTTGGTAAACTTTGCCCGATTTTATTTACACAACGAGTATTTTCTCGTATGACAAAAGTGATGTTGCGGATCAGCATCTGTCAACACAAAGTGCGCCGAAATGGCCCAGATATCTTTCCTCATTGAAAACAAATTGTTCTTGTTCTTCCTGATAGCATTTCCATAATATATAGTGAGATAATATATAGTTTTTTATCCCTACCATTTTAGAATGTTTTCGTGTTTTTCCACCATTGCACTTTTCAAAGGATATTTTAAAAACTCACGAAAAACATATCTTGCACTTTCAATTATATTAATCTTATTAAAACGTTTAGAAGAGCATAATAATAGCACTTCTTTAAAACAGAATAAATCAATGATTCTGTAATTTTCAGAATCATTAGTGAGCAGTAGGTCATTGCTTTAATTGACATCCAGTTTTCAAAAAGATGCACACAATTTTCCACTTTCTTTTGCCATCCTTTGTAATGTGTGATTACCTCTAAACCTATTTTTCTTCGGTCTTTTTCCCGATCAAATGGATTTACCTTTGGATTCATTTTCATAAATTAATATTCCTTAAACAAACAGTAAGGAACAAGATCACATCAATATTTCAAACTCACGGAAAAAGCTGTATTTAGATTTGAAAACAGCTTTCAAACACACAGTTTTGCAAAGAAACTCAGAGAGCACTGTTGAATTGTAGGAATCCTTCTTCCGAAGCAAAGAGTTAAATTAAATAAAGATAAACTAGAGCAAAGGTTATTTAATAGCTGTAAGCACTGTACCAGTCGACATTTGAAAATCGAAACTGTTGAACCAGCTGACTGAAATGTCAACCTTCACGTTTCTGACAATATCTTCTAAACTAATTAAAGTACACATGTGCAGTACCTTAAAATGTTCAAAGGGGTTTATCGGATATCAAATAAAATCATTAAAAGAAATCGAGAAATTGAAGGTTTAAAGGTCGTATAGCGCCTTCTATTTAAGAATTCTATATGACACAATTGGTTTTCCACCCCCTCGTCTGATTATACGGAATCTCAACTGTAATAATTTTGCAATCTTCATCTACGATGTGTTTCACAACGTTTTCATTTATTTTTGTGCTATCTTCGGTTTGAGGACATAATATGACATATTGATAAAGACGATGATTTTGCTGTTATGATTTAATAAGCAGAATCTGACATTTTTATTTTAATTAAGATTTCAAACAAACAACGTCTTTTAACGTAAATTGAGAATGTTATGTCAGAAGACATTAAAAAATTCCTATCCAATGATATCACTGATTCATTGATGTAGGCGTTCTTGCAGTAGAGGTAAAGGGATATTGACAGAAAAATAATATAATTTGCTTGCTACATTAAAACTGAAAATTTAACCATAATTTATGAAACGAAAATATGTCAGCAATAGATAGATTATCCATTATGCTGTTATTCTTTAACGTAAAATTTCTTATTCTTTCCTTCATTGTTTATTTTATTTCACATTAATATTTACAATTGCAGTAAACCCTTGATTTAATGTATCAAATGGGTTAAAAGAGTATCAATAAAATCAAAAGTCATTAATAGTGAACTTATTATTGACAAAATTTGAAACAGGATGCAACCCTTGAACTTGTGTTGTATAATTTAAACGTAAATCATTTGATGTAAATACAATCGGACCTCTATTTAACGAAGTGGTTAAATACCGAAAAAAAGTTCGTTATATTGGAAAATTCGTGAAATAGTGATCCACCCTTTAAAATACTTTAAACTACGCAAAACGGATTTTAAATTAATAAACACTAAATATTATTTTAAAAAGTAATTAATCACACCTTTATTTTGAAAATTAATATCTATTTGTTTTATATATCTTACCCATCAAAGAGAAATCTGCAAGAAAAACAAGAATAAAACAAAACATTGTCCGGGAATACACTGTATTTTCAATTTTAAAAAATAATTTTATATTAAAATTAATGAATTTTAATGACATTATCGCATTTATTATAACAAGTAATTTGAAGCATACATTACCACATGCGTCCTTAAATTTAATTACGATAAAATCTGTTAATTTTGACTGAGTTTTTTTGTTTGAAAAAGTGTTTTCTCTCATAATACGTCTCGCATCTTTGCAATGCACCAAAACCCCTTTGAGACGTATTTTCGTCAAACTGTATTCCGCGTCGGATTGTTTCAAATGATTTTAGCATGTCATCATACGAAGGTTTGTTGATTTTTGTATCATGATCATTTCCATCTTCATCATCTTCGCCTTCATCGCAATTAATTGCTGTATTGTTTTTATTTTTCACACTGTCCAAAATATCCAATTCAGTTAGTGTTTCCGAGGTTTCAGCTTCAGAATCAAGTGAAAGAAAATCATGAATTAGCACATAATCGTTAATATCTTCTTATTCCCTTAGCTGTATCCACATTTTTTTAAGTTCCTCTAAGGGAATATGGTCTTCGTCCTTCGTATTTGCCGAATTCTCATTGCTGACAAAGAATTCGGCTTTGGTAAAACTGTTGAGAATAGTACGATATGCGACATTATAGTTCCATGCTTTGGAAATTTCTGATATTCTTTCCCGTAAGTTGATCTTTGGCATAGATTGATTGCTCTCAAGAACAGTGATAACTTTTCGCACTTTTCTCTTGCAATAGTGTATTATTAAAGTTTTTTATTATTCCTTGATCCATTGGCTGTATTGTTTAGTGACAAGTAAAAAACTGTAACATTTTTCAATTTTGGGTTGTTTTCCTTCGGATGGGCGGGACAATTGTCAAAAACGAGAGCAATTTTGCGACACTCTGCAATCATACGTTTGCCCAACTTTTGAACTCATTTTTCACAACTTTCTGACATCATCCAAGATATTTTGTTAAAGTCATAAACAACCGCCAAAGATTTTGCGCCTTTGAAACATCTTGGATTTTTGCTTCTTCTGATAACTATTGGTTTCAATTTCTGATTTCCAGTCATATTTGCACCTAACATGGCAGTTAATCTTGCTTTGCTTTGTTTTCCTCCAAAGCATTTTTCCTTCTTAAATGTTAATGTCTTTTGAGGCAAACATTGAAAAAATAAAGCAGACTCACCCTCACTAAACATGTTTTCTGGCTTAGAGTCTTTTAAAATTTTACTCAGTGTCTCCATTATCCAATTTTCACTATCATTATCAGCATCGTCTTTACTTTCACCAGATATTACTTTTGCCATAATTTCGTGTCTTCTCTTAAATTTTTCAAGCCATCCATAGCTTCGTCGAAATTCGTCGTATCCCAATGCCTTCGCAAATTAAAGAGCTTTCTCAATTATGAAAGGCCCAGAGATCGGAACATTTTTATCTCGCATTGCGCGTATCCAGTTCAAAACTGTCTGATCCACATCTTCATAGACACATATTTTTAATCGTTTTGCACAAGAATTCGATGAATCATAATTTTGTATCTTAACACGATTTTTTATTATGGTTGATAAGCTGTTTGGAGGAACATCAAATTTTAAAGCAATATCCTTTTCCTTCAAGCCTTTATCCACCTCATGAAGAAATAAATTTTTTTCTTTGATGCTCAAGCACTTTCGCTTTGATATTTTCCAGCTACAAGTGTCGCGACTCCTCTCCCAACGAGTGACGTAACTGGACGCTTGAACTTTTCCACCAATCCAGAGCAGGCATCTTCAGCCAGGACTCTTTTGAATATTAATCGAGAATTGGTGGTAAAATAACCCAAAGACAAATAATATGTGTAAATGAGCATTCGAACTCTCTTGAATGTGAAATTATGTATATAATCAAACTTTTCTTAATGTGTATATTTTTAAAGAACCTTTATCGGCATGTAAATAACCATTGTTTTGTTATAGTTGAGTGGAAACAGTTTGTTGACGCTTGCGCGGGGAGAATGTAAATAAGCAGAGGCGATTTCGCCACCATCAAATAAAGACGTGTTCGTTTCAGCGGCATTCTCTTCCTTTGCATTGGAATATGGATTCAATAATTCTATTTCAGAAAGCGGATCCCCAGCTCTCAACAGCGCTCCTGGCCCGTGGAAACTGAGGTAGGCGTAATTTATTTAATTTATTGATTTTACGTCTAAAGTAGTGTAATATTTTATTTGGCCTCCCCTGCCGGGATACGGGAGTGTGAGAGTTGGGAATAATTGCAATTGAGGATAATTATTGAATTTATTATTTGAAACATTAAAATGTCAGAAGATACGGGAGTTCTTATTAAAAAGAAACGCGCTGCGTTAAGAACTGCTGTTACAAAATACATTCAGCAATTAGAGAAAGAATTAAAAAAGAATGAACCTGATGATGGCGAAGTTGAAGAACTTTTAGAACATTTAAGTGAAAAATTTGAATCATTGAATGTCGTGGACAGAGAATGCGAAAATCTGTACAAACCTGAAGAGATCGATAAAGAGAAGTAGCGGATAGATAGCGGAAGATACCGGGATAAAATCATTGCATGGAGATTTCGAGCTAAGAAACATCTACGGAAATCTAATAAATTGAACTCTAATTGTGGTTCAGGCACAACAACAGAAATAGCAAAATTAACTGAAACAATAAATATAAAACTACCAAAAATAAATATTCCCAAATTTTATGGCGAAATAAATCAATGTCTGTCATTTTGGAACTCTTTCAAAACCGCAATCCATGATAATAGTTCACTCAACTCAATTGATAAATTTACTTATTTGAAAGGTTTATTATGTTCTACAGCTTTGGCGACAGTAGAAGGTTTCGCCATAACGTCAGAAAATTATGCAAAAGCATTGGAAATTTTAAAAGATCGATTTGGGAGAAAAGACGCGATTATAAACTCCCATATGCAGAAATTGTTGAGTGTTACTCCTTTAAAACGCTCAAATGATGTTAAAGGACTAAGGCAATTTTTTGATATGTGTCGACTCAAATACGAAGTCTCGAATCTTTAGGAGTCGCATTTGAAAGCTTTAGCGCTTTACTTTGTCCTTTAATTTTGAACTGCTTGCCGTACGATCTGGTTCTTGAGTTTAATAAAGAGACTGATGGCTCAGAGTATAAACTCGACAAATTATTAAAATTCTTGAACAAAGAAATCAACGCCAGAGAAAGAGCTGAATCTTCGTTTTCAGCGCACATCAGCCCCCACCAAAACAAAATTTCTCCAGAGAGTTCCTCTTTGCCTAAGAACTTGTACCGAGACAGTAGCAGGGTGAAATTTGATACCCGCAAACATTCTCTGAATAAGAATCCCTCAACCATCTCCACAGCTGCAAATTTTATTGCGACATCGGGGGAGGGTAATGAACCCTGCGTCTTCTGTGGTCAGCTTTCGCACGTCACCCCAAGATGTCCTTGGGCCAGGGGGAAATCACTCAGTGAAAGAAAAAATATTCTTATGAAAAAGGGAGCTTCTTTCAGGTGTTTAAAGGTTTCTCGTCACTTATCTCGTGATTGCAAAGTAAAATTAAATCCTTGCTCGATCTGTGGGAAAAGACATCATGATTTATTGTGTTTTTCTAGCAATAATTCGGCAAAAGAGAATAACGAAAAAATCGTAACGGACGAAGACACTACTCTTTCCAATAGTTCTCGTTCGAAAGAAGTACTTCTACAAACATTAGTCGTGTGTATTAAAGGGAAAAGATCAGATACCTTTGTAAGAGTAATTCGGGATACGGGTAGCCAGAAAAGTTACATAAGTAAGTTTATTGCAGAAAAACTACAATTAAAGTGCATGGGAGAGGAAGCAACAGTTCACGGACTGTTTGGAGGAATAGATCACAGTGGAAAACATAAAAAATATGTCGTCACGTTGAGTGATGTTTTTAATTCGTATTCCTGGGAGATAGAAGTAATGGATCAAGAAAGAATATGTACACCTATCCCAAAATTAAAAGATTCGGAATTGCTTAACGAATTAAAAGAGCATGGAATTTTCGTCAGTGACGCTTCCATGAGTGAGAGTTATTGTCTATTTGAAAGGGAACCAAATGAAATACATATCTTGTTAGGGGCATACGTAATAGGAAATTTACTAAAAGGAGAAGAAGTTAAGCATCTGAGGGGAGGATTAGTGGCCGTAAACACGCATTTAGGCTGGACAGTCATGGGAAAACTGAAAGTTGAAAAAGAAAAGCATTCCAATGTACTTTTGTCATTATATGATAGTGGCAATTGTATCAAGAATCTTTGGAGTTTGGATGTTCTCGGAATAAAAGAACCGTGTGAAAAAAAGACTAGAATTGAACGGGAAGAAGCTGCTCGAGATCATTTTGCGAGAAATGTCTCGAGAGATGAAGAAGGAAGATATGTAGTTAGTTTACCTTGGATTCAAGATCATCCACCTTTATCGAACTGTAAAAACTTGGCTGAAAGAAGACTGAAAAATTGTGTTAGATCCTTGGAACGTAGCGGGAATTTAGGAAATTATGAAGCAGTTTTTCACAGTTGGCTGGATGAAGATATTATTGAAGAAGTTCAGAAGGACGCAGACACGAAGAATGAACACTATCTACCGCATCATCCCGTATATAAAGATAATTCCACTACGAAAATTAGACCGGTGTTTGATGGATCGGCGAAGGAAAAGAATTCCTCCTCGATAAATGAATGTCTTGAGAAGGGGCCAAATATGGTAGAACTGATTCCAGCGATTATCAATAAATTTCGGCTACGTAAATTTGGCATAACGGCAGACATTGAGAATTCTTTTTTACAGATAGGGCTTCGAGAAGATGACAAACCGTTTCTGAGATGTTTGTGGTGGGAGAATGGAGATAAGGAGAATACCAAGATCTATCAGCATAAGAGAGTTGTTTTCGGGATCTCCAGTAGTCCTTTTCTGCTTGGAGCGACCCTGGAACATCATCTAAAACAGGTCACAGGACATTTGGAAGTTACAGCACAGAAGCTATTGGAATTATTTTACGTTGATAACTGCGTAACGAGCGTAGACAATGAAGAAGAACTGAGAAGATTTATGATCGAGTCGCGAGAGATTTTGAGCCCAGCAAAATTCAATTTACGTGGCTGGGAGCATACCGGTGTGTCTGCAGGAGGAAAAAGTACTATATTAGAGGAAGAGAAGAAAGTTCCTGTTTTGGGGTTAATTTGGAAACCTAATAAAGACACCTTATCTGTTAACTGGGAAGAAACCTCAAAATTTAATGAAACTCCAATAACTAAGCGCAAAATACTCTCAGCTGTTCATCGGATCTTTGATCCAATTGGGTTTACTTGTCCCGTAACTTTGAAACCAAAAATCTTATTACAAGAATGTTGGAAACTGGGAGTCACTTGGGATACAGAATTACCTTTCTCAATATCAAGAAAATTCGAAAAATGGAAGTAACAATTAAAGTGTTTGAATAACTTAGAAATCCCTAGATGCATATCAAAGGAACTCTCCCCAAACAGTGATTTATCTCTCCATATATTTTGTGATGCGAGCAAGACTGCATACGCGAGTTGCGTATCTTTAAGAACTGAAATTGATGGAACTATTACGTGTCAACTTGTACAAGCCCGTGCTAGAGTTGCCCCAATAAAGGCAATAACTATACCGAGATTAGAGCTTTTAGCTTGCACCATTGGATCTCGACTTGTGAATACAAAGAAATCTGATTTAGGGCTAGAGGTTTACCTATTTGCTGCTGGTCAGACTCCGTAAATGTACTGTATTGGATAAAAGGCAAAGAAAATTGGGGTATATTTGTGAACAACAGGGTACAAGAAATTCGTCGGCTGACGAACCCCGAGGACTGGAAACATATTGCAGGAATTCTGAATCCAGCTGACCTCCCATCTAGAGGATGTGGTGCTGAAGAGCTTACTGAATCGTTATGGTGGGAGGGACCAAGTTGGCTGAAGAAACCTCACGAAGAATGGTCATTGTCTGAAGCGTGTCCGGATTTTGCGATTATCAATTCGGAAAGAAAAAGAACTGTTGCTTTTACAATTAATAATGAATTGAAAGAATTGAATTATCTTTCGGAAATTTCTTCATATGAAAAGATAATAAGAGTCACGGCATGGATTTTCCGATTTTACAATAATATTAGAAAACAACAGAACGACAGAGACTTTGGAGATTTAAACACCCAAGAAACGGATGCAGCGGAAAGAGCAGTATTGAAAACAGTGCAAAAGCAAAGCTTTCCAAATAATGCTAAATCATTAATCTCTCAAATGCAAACGATAGTCGATTCGAATGGAGTAATCAGAATTAAATCGCAGCTAACAATGAGAAAGGATAGTGAATCCCTACCCCACACAGCACACCCTACTCCCAAGGACTTCCCCACGTACGTACTTCGCGGGAGGCTGTGGTATCCAAAGGAGGTCCCGGCGGTGCCAAAGCACGCGCAAAGGACGGCCACAGGAAATCGAATGTCCGCCTAATTTCCTCCTTTCTATAGCGCTACGATGTCCTTCACGGGAGGTGGGGAACATCTCTGAGATAGCCGACGCGGGAGGCTTTACTGACGCAGGTCATGGGATGGAGGCTCGTTTGCGTTTTAAAGGACCATTTTCATAGGTTTTCGCACAAGAAGATTTATTCAGAATGCTCTTATAAATCTCTTATTTTCTTAACCGATTTTAAACTGTTTTAATTTTATTTTGTCTTTTTTTTAAAAATATTCATTCGGCGCTAATTTCTTTATCAACGCATGAATTAATTACTTGAAATATAAAAGTGTAATCGCTTTTACCTAAGCTTATTCTTTTTTAAAAGATAAAAATAATTTTACTGGATACAAATGACTTTAAATAGAAAATGGTATTTATAGTGATATAGTTGTGAATATGTGACAGTTTTAAAAAAAATCACTCATTGGAGCTAAGGTGTACATTAAATTAAAATAACCATATACAGTGTCAAATTTTATCGTAGAATGAAATCAAATAAGAGCATTTGTATTATAATTTAATAAGAGCATTTGTCTGATATGCACTTAGGAGCTGTAGCAAATTCATGAACATGTATTGGTATTCAAATTTATGGCAAAATTATATTTACCTGGTTAATTTTCTCCATTTTTACATTTCCTAAATATACAATAAATCTTTTCGATATTCTTTTTTTTTAAATTCATAAACTAAACACAAAAAATAAATGTATGATTTTTCTCAATTAAGCAGCATTTTATTACAGTACGTATATTTATAAAGCTATACAGTAGAACTCCGGGAATCCAAACTAATTGGGAGATGACCTTTGTTCGGATTTCGGGGAATTCAGATTATCAGGAAATTCAGTAAAATACTCTTGATGCAGTAGATTTTGACTCTTTGTGCTCTGTGAAGGTTTACGGAAAGAGCAGGCGGCAATTCTTACGGTACAGAGGTAAACAAGTTGAGGGTAGAAAGAAAATATCCGAGTTTTTTTCTACTCACTAAGATTCTCATTCCCTCTTGAAGA
>BGPR01044394.1:0-12626 GCA_013235015.1 Araneus ventricosus | reverse complement strand
GATTTAGTAACACATGCTTCGCGAACTGCTTTGTGGCTTCCCAAATTTATGTAGAGCCGTCCAGTGCATGTAAAACTGAAGATGTCTCCGTACTTTTTCTTGAAGGCGTCTAGCTGCAAATGTAAATCAGCGTTCCTTATGAAGGGCCAGTATCCAAAGTACGGCAGACCTGTAGGACCTGGAGGGAGGCCTTTATTTTTGAAGATGAAATACACTATCGTTATAATACAGAGTGCTGATGCCGTAGCGAGTGAAGTTGATGGCACTGCATCAACTATACTAGATATCCAGCCGACCTGCATACTTATGGAAGCGAATCAATCTGTAAGAAACATATTTTTAGAAATCGTTTAGAAAACACTGCGAACTAATTTTAATACTATGCCATTTAATGCGATGTATACCAAACATTCTTTACGCCATGTGTTTATTCAACTGTCGTATCTTTACGTATTGCAAAGATATTTATTAATTTCGATTGAAATTAAAAAGTTGTGTTTTGCTTTCAAGCAGATTGCTTCCGATAAAACTAAACCAGCGGGAGTGGTCTCTCCTAAACTTTCTCGTATACTCCTAACACATGTAGAGAAAACTAGAATAATAAAAGACGTCAAATAAACTTCCGTCGCAAGTAAACCAAAGTTGGAACCACGCGTGGTTTGAAGGATCAAAACAAATTCAAATCCCCTGCGCATTCTTTTGCGCAACAGGACCTGGCGAGACGCCCTAAATGTTTGCTTCCTTACAAAATCGCTCCAGAATTGGTTTTTGGCAAACTGCCAAGTTTCGGAGCGTCCGTTCTCTCTCCAATACGCACCAGTAGGCATGCGCAGGGAGTTAGTTTCAAAACTGAACAAGTATGCGATTATACAGACCGACAGACAGTCAACCCTTTGACGGATTTGGCCCAAAATTTTATACGGACCTACATTCATGACGATAAAACTGTGTACAAAATTTTATCCATCTGGCTTTTCAAGTTTTTGAGTTATAGCGTTCGCATGACCTCGAACATACAGACAGACTTCCCGTTGACGGATTTTGTCCAAAATTTGATAGAAACCTACAAATTATGTTTAAAGACCACATACCAAATTTCATTCCCGTAGCTCTAATAGTTTTCGACTTATCGTGTTCACAGACACACACACAAACAGACATAATTCCAAAATTGTGTTTTTCGGACTCAGGGAGGTCTAAAACGTGGAGATTCGTCAAAATCTCGAGTTCGAATTTTTTGACGATTACAATACTTTCTCTTTGTATACTTCGTATACGAGAAAGTAAAAAGATTGCATAAGCCTTTCTGCAATAAATTTTCTTGAGACACTGTGGACGCTTTCTATGAAATTAACGGTAAACCATTGTTTTTTCTGCCAAAACAGCTTGAATAACAAATTACAAATTGCCATTAATATATTTCTCTAATCTTAAACTTTTACGATGAACTTCAGGTTGGAATCGAGTTATTAAACACTGCAACTCTGTTAAATGTAAATATGGGATTCCTATTTTGAAATTAAGAGCATATTTGCAATCAGTAATAGGTGCTAAAGTTGCTTTGCTATCATAAATTTTTTCCTGGCATGGTTTTTTCTTATTTATAAAAATTGTGAAAACCATCGGAAGTATTAAAACATATTTAGAAATGTTATTTTGTTTTGAACTACTATTTAAGTAAGCATCAATACTATTTTAAAGACAAAATGATAAAATCATTGTCTTGTAAAAGAGGAAATACTCTCTTTTGAATAATTAGTTAAAAATAAAAATATTTGTATATCCTGAACTAGATTTTAGAAAATTGAATGAGTTTGTACTTACTTTTGACGCAAAATAGATCTTTAATACTACAGATTTGCACTACTCGGAATGATATGATACAGCTGCGCCGCCCCTCGTTAGAAACGTAAATGTATTCTCTCGATTTTATATCAGAAAAATGATAACACCAGTGTTCGGAAATTCAACTTCTTTTGTTTAAAGCCTTGAGGAATTTTTGTTATTGAGATAATATCTTTTATATTTCCGGATATTAATATATCTAAAACTAAAACTTAATCATGAAATGAAGTTTACAAGACTTTTGTTTTTCATTTACTGAAGTAGGGGAAGTTAGGACAAAATGGCGATGTTAACATTTAACGATTTTTAATAAATTCGGTTTTGAGGTAAATTTTTTTCTTTGCATATATTATTAGACTGACCTTTTGTTGCGTTGTACTTAAATTGAGAAATTTTTATTTCAATATTATCAAAGTTATTTATCCATTTAAAATAAGCAAAGCAAAGGTGCCAACTTGTCCTGGTACCGGGGCAAGATGACTTCGCCCACGGAACAAGATGAAGATTATGACAAAAGTTCAATGCATTTTTATTTTTTAGAAAATTTAAGGCAGAACACTAATTAATTAAAAGTTTTTAAGTATTTATTTCTTGATTAGCATGCAATGAAAGGGTGATTTTAGTTAAAATTTGAACTTTTAGAAAATTAATATAATTCAAACCAGTATTTTTCATTTACAGAATTTCGAAACCAATTTTTCTCATTCCTGAGGGCCACCATGTATGGCATTTGCGACACTCTATTTAATCTTCTGATGGAAGTCTAACATAGATTTTATAACATGCAGGTAACTTTATGTTCATATGGAGGTTTCATTTTTTTCTTTGAAAGTTTGAACTGACGTCATGAGTGTCAGAAGTTTGGGCTTTTTAAAGGAATCAATCTTCAGTTTCTTTGTAATAACTCCTTTTATGCACCCTAACCTCTTGTGTTTGCTGCCTTAAACGTTATTCCACTTTCTGTGTGTCTTTCTGAACCGACATTTCTTTCATTAAAAATTTAAGCTTGTTATTAAAATATTAAATTAAAATTAAAATATTAAAATATTTTCTGTAGGTCTCACACCGTGCAACATGTGATGGAACAGATAGTGGATCACATAACTCAAGAAAATTATACAAGATAACTAAAAACCAACTTATGTATTCTTCAAAAAGAAAACACTAAAAAGCACTTTGTCCAAGATGATGATGTCGTCAACTTGGCCCTGCCAATTTTCCCTCATCGACAATGTTAAAAGTCTTTTTTGGGTGGGATTAATATGAATCAAATAAAAATAGTGATTTTGAAAAGTGTATTGTCTAATGTAGTAATGTAACTCTTCTTAATAAAAATCAAGCTAATCATACTATATTTTCAAAACAAGCTGGGACAATATTACAAATCACGAATTCTTTAATCAGATTTAAAATAGTTTAAGTTTTTAAGGGAGAAAGTATATAATTTTTGGAAATAATTAGGCATAAATGGAAAAGACATCTTATGCTATTCAATTAATATCTCCAACTTCCATATTTTAATTTTTGATCCACTGTATCTCGCGTTTTTTATTTCAGACATCTAAGCAAGATGCTTTTGTTTGATAGAGATGTATAAACTGGCATTTGGGAGCATAAGGAAGAGTATCAGTGTCTTATCATATGCAGTTACTTTTAAATCAAATTAATTTATATAATTTGCAAATGGCCCGTTTTAAATAATACATTGTGCTGCTTACTGAAATAAATAGTTTTTAATGTAGATTTTGAGCAAGAAATACAGCATGAGATCTTCAAAATTATATCATTCTATGGTTGTACCCTATCGTAAATACTGTTACCAATTAATTGATTCATGTTTGGAATGAGGATTCATGTTATTCCTCAGTCAGACGCTCAGATCAGTCATTTTTTGACTCGATTTGCTTTAGTCTAGCTAACTTATGCTTCCGATAAATTATATTTAGCCATGCAGACTTTCATTTGATAGATTCAGACCAAAAGAAATAAGTGAAGAGTTAGATGCAAACATGCCAGGCTCATCGTCAGATTTCGGAAGTCTATGCGTCATCTAACATTGAATTTATTGATGTAGCAATGAACTCTTCTCAAGTTCACAGGGACTTTCCCCGATGGATTTTGTTTTGTGACCTTGTGACTTTAAACCTGCACACACCCCTCCAAACTTCCGCCCCACGCCAGTGGGAGAGCGTTTGGCCACTACGTATGATTTAGCGTGCAGCGAGTTTTCAGAGGAATCGGGTTTCGAGCCGGAAACCCTCCGGTCTCGAAGTCGAGACCTTACCACTAGGCCACCTCAGCCTAGTATTAAATTATCTTGATGGAAATCAAAACAACCAAGCATATAAGAGGTGTGAATTATAAAAAAAACATTTAGTACAAAAATTGTAGCAGCCTTTAGCAACACATCAAAACTTAGGTCAATTTACACCAAATGTCTATAGATTACATGCCGCGATAGGCTTGCCATGGAGCAAGTTCTTAACTTTTCTTGTGTTATTTAAAAACTTTTCGACTTGTGCTTTATGAATGTGTAAAATTACTTATTGTCATCTTATTAAACAAAAGATAAGGGGTAGGGAAATTCCGGTAATAATTTGTGGACACCTTGTAGAATGCTTGCATGGGAGACAACCCTATAGAGATGAGATTCTTGATGTGATTTGAATTCATTCTTATATTATGCTTTTCCCGGAAAGATGTTTATTTATTTATTTAGCACTCGCTTCCTCTACTTATCGAAACGTATGCAAGGTACATATTAAACGGCGAGGAAGATTCATAATAGAGAATATTTTAATTTTATCAGTTTTAAAAATGTTCACTTTCCGTTTATAATAACATTTGACAGAATCTATTTCGAAAATTTATATTTTATTTCAGAGTCTCATTTAATGAAAATGCAATTTTATAGCAATAGTATCTCTTCCTGTAAATAATATATTTAGTATATTTATTGGACGATTTATTTAATATACTAAATAATATATTTAGTATATTAAATAATATATTTAGTATTGCTAAAGAAGAATCCTGAGCAGCGCTCTGTTATTACAGGATATCAAAAGGAAGAAAATTCTGGTGAAAACTTTTGATTTAAGGATTTTTATTCAATTGGTGAATTTTGTGATTTTAAATCTAATATCCATTATTTCAGTATATATTTTTAATTTTTAAAGATGATTTTAAAACCATTGGAAAAGATATGTGAAAGTTAAAGGTGGGAGGCATAAAATCAGCAAAGCAACTCAATTTTATTCAGTTAGGTAGGTTTTTCATTCTCTTTAATGAGGCTGATTTTAAAATGTGCATTTTTTTCCTATTAATTTATCATTACAGGTTTTGGTATGGTAGCTATAAGCAGAAAAACTGACCACAAAAGATTTTGACTTTCCATTCGATTCATTTGTAAAATTTATTGCATGTAATGGAAATCATTCATTTGTTGAATGAAATTCAAGATAATTGCCGTATCGAGTATTTTTTTAAAAGCTCCAACAGAACTATTCAAATCAGTAAGCGCAAATTATAACGAAAATGCATTTTGTAAAAATATAACTTTCAAACATTAAGGCAAGAAAGGTAAGATTACAAGAAGGCTCTGAGAAAAACAATCATAATCTTCTTCATTCAAGAATTTCTTTCAAATTAAAAAAAACACAGAATAACTTGAAAATATTTTTTTCAACCATAAATAGGTTTTTAATTTTTTATTCAAAAAATAAAAGCATATAAACATAATATTACTATCAAGGTCTTACAGAACAGAAAACACTCTTGTTCATCAGTTATTAGTTCTTGGTTTAGCACAAATAAGTAAATTGCCGGTCATAAATTCTTCATAAGAAATTTTCTTTGTTTCTCTAGGTAATGTCAGTTGAAAGTTTTGTATTAATGTAACCAAAAGCAAAAATGTCTGCATCATTACGAAGCCTTCCCCTAAACAGGATCGCTTACCTGAAAGGTGAAAAATGTAAAATGAAATGAGAGAAATTACTGCATTATTTAATTGGCTATTTTCGTTCATGATAAAATCATTATTTTCCAATAAAACATCCTATCGTTTTGTTGCTTCTTACATAGCATTTTGTACAAGAATACAATTACAAATTGCTTTTGAAAACTGTGTTAATCTGAATATATTGAATATCAAGCAACATTTTGAAATATAAGCCAACTAATAGCACAATTGTTGTCAATATTACATTCTCCAAAAATTTTCAGAACTTAAGTTTTTAGCCTTATTTCAGAATCTTTCTTTAAGTCCAGTTTCGATTCAGCAGTTAAACATATGTCAGGAGCGATCTACGCTCTACGAACAGGGAGGTATATAACGGTTTGGATACTTTGGAAACCATTGTTTTCTTAATATTCACGAACACCTCTGATAGTAATTTAAAACTGGTGGGCGTGTTTTAAACATTTTAGATTTCGTTACTACATATGCGAAGTATTTCTTACGTTGCCATCGCATTTTCGCATTCTTTATACACTGTATAATCGATGTTCTGAGTACCTAATTTTGCATTTTGCAGGATCTCGCTCTTGTTTCTGCCACATTTCTTACATTTCAGTTTCTTAATGCATTAAGTTTCTTAAAGTATTATCTTATGCTTACCCATTCCAAACAAAATTGGAGACTCTGCCTTCCTCTTTCCTTCGATAAATCGAGATGGATTGAATTTTTCAGGTTCTTCGTACACTTTTGGATCATGATGGGAAGAATAAAAGTCGAGAAGCACTATTGCTCCTTTGGGGATTCTGTATCCACCTAGAGTGGCTTCTTCTATAATAAAATTTGAATAAGTAAATATTATAAAGAACACAAAGATTCTCATTTTTAAAACTGCTCCACAGAGCAAACAAACGCTTGAAAATATTTTGAACGATGTTTTCCTCGAAATCAGATGAGCTGCCATTTTATGAGAAGCATTACAATTGTCGTTTTAAAAGGCATTAAAAACTAACTTTCATACAAAAACTGATTAAAAGATCGTGTTTCGTTAGCCCGGCAGCAACCGAAATATGCTCAAAATGTGGCCCTTTTCCCTTGGCGAGAGTTATTAAAATTCGCACCAAATGTGCCAGACAAAAACCTTCCATCACTAAACATCCGACCACGGAGGTCACTGATGGCGATTTCTCTTATTTTTGCGTCTGATGCAATATGATACTTTCCTGTTATTAAAGTATCCTTTTACGTCAGGCAATAAATGCTGTCCGGCCAACGTGAAAGCACCACTTAAAGATTACACTTCTGAAACTTGAGCAGGGAAATTCTGTAAAGCATTAAAATGAATACATAAAAGGGAACAAGTGCTTCTGAAACACTAAGTTGGACTTTTATGACTTCGAATGAAGGCCTTCTGACAAAGCACATGTTTTTTTATTTGCATGGTGTTTCTTTCAGTACATATACAACAATCTTACTTTAACCAGCATGGTGATTTTTAATTATGTTGAGAATCCAGTGAAGATAGCGGCCAATGAATTGTCAGTTTACTGGGCAAATTACAATAACACATGAAAATGAAAGTGTAATATATTTCACCTTTCGCACATACGAGACTTAAATGTAACTTTTATTTTGGGAACATCTTTTCAAATAAGCACTTAGAGAAACTTTCCTTCATTAAGTTTTTGTTTACAATAGACTATTATGTATTAGAACGGGAATTCCTTTTCTTCGGTTAATGAAAATATCCAAAACTCATATTCCAATAAAGGCAATTTTCGATTTCTTTTTTTATGATATGTGTAATGGAAACTACTGGAATTTTCGCAAAAAATGCCTGTAAATGAATTTTAGTTTCGGACATTTACGAGTTTCAGCTGAAGCTTTTTTTACTGGGTGCATCCAATCAGTGTTTCGTTCTTTTCTTCAATATATCTCTTACTTATATCTTCAACTCAAAATTTTTCACTTAAAAGTCTGCGTTTTCTATATTTAATTTATAGTTTATAGTACATTTTAAATTCATTGGCATAATCAGAGGACCAGCCCCGAGAAAAATTATTTTGAAAAAGTAAATATAGAAAGAATTCGTTTCGACAAATATCCAAATTTTTAGCATTGGATATTTGCACATTAAATAAGCATACCTACATTCAAATAGAAAAACTGTAAAATGTTAAGATAGACCAATTTTTTTTATCTTAGAGATTCCACTTTTTTATACATTTATTTTTTTCGCATTCAGGCTTTTCTTACTACAGGATTCAAAGCGATAGCAGAATTTAACAGAGCATCAAATCATTATTTTTTAATAAACTCAGTGAGGAGTAAGCAAGTGTTGAGTGTTTTTTTTTTGTCTTTAGGTCATTTTTTGTAGTTTGGAATAAAACTTAATGAGATAAATCTACAGCTAAATGTTGAATCTTGGTTAAATGTTACAAGTAGATACTTATTTCGACGAAATGATTATTTTTCGACACAAGAAGCTGTCTTTTGGAACTGAATACTATTATTTACTTTCAAAATGAGAAAAAAATCATGCTTCATGGTTATTTTTTGATTTCGGTTCTCAATAGTAATTACCCCATTTCGGGATGAGAATTAGATGTAATGTTGAAGAACAAATATTATTTCAGTCCACTTTAATAACCTCAGGAGACTATATACAGGATGATTCAAAAGTCCTTATGCAAACTATAACGATAGTCAGGCATACAGAAACAAGTAAGTTTTATAATAGTACAAGGGGCCGCAAATGCAAAGTGTGACCGCTACAGGACGCTCTTTGAAAGCGATTTGAGTAAAAGAAAAGGATTCAATAAGTGAAATGTACAACACAAGTTTAATGGAATAGAAATTCACAGCAATATTAATTGCATGAATAACAATCTGCGAGGAGTGTGTCACTTCGTGCTGTAAGTCCTGTAAATACTTAATACATTCCAAAGTTTGTCTTTCATACTAATTTTGTTGTTTGTTATTCTGATGAATGGATTTCCGATCCCATCCAATGACTTTTAATGTTGGTTCAAGATTAGAATGAACAAGATGTCGTTATTAGGATTTGGGTTGAGTCAGAAAATTTAATCACGATAAGCTAAATTCTTCCTGAATGCTAGTCTAGTAAGAGCATTTCCATACGCTGCTCAAATTTTATAATGATCCTGTATAACTAGATAGCTAAAGAGAGAGATAACTGGATAGAAAGGGAAAGAGGTCAGTGGAAGAAGGGATTACGTTACACCTGTTTACATTTCGAGATTACCTTGAAGTTGGTACCTGGTGTGGCAATGTAATGTCAGCACTCACAGCTGGAGCCATCTAGCGGCTAGAGGCGGGAATATATGCAAGCCCATACTTCCGTTTGAAAAGTACCATATCAAAGAATTCGAAGTTGAATTCCTCGACACTACAAATTTCTCACATAACCCCTTCTTCTACTCTCCCCATCATTTATTACTAACCCTAGTGATAAGGCGTCACCTCGTGGCCGGAGGGTTCCAGGTTCGAAACCCGATTCCACTGAAGATCCGTCGTGTATGGGTCCTGTTGCACGTTAAATCATACGTAGGGGATCAAACGTCCTCCCACCGGTGTGATGCGGAGCTTTGGAGAGGGGGTACCAACTCAGGTGTCTTCCCCGTCATCTGACTGCGGTTCAAAATGACGAGGTCCTTCCCAAAATCTCCCTTTTGATACTTCAAAACGGGACGTTGATATAACTAAGCTAAACTAAACTAAAATCAACGGATGAAACGCTGAAACCTTTGAAGTTAAAATTTCTTTTACCCGTGAAATACTCTGCGGTAGGATCTCCTCTGCTTCGTCGTTTGTCCCTTTCTTTGAAATATTCGCCAATGATATCCCGAGGAGTTTCCTCGTCGTAAGTTGTCTTGTGCTCATCGATTATGTCTTGAATTAATTTCACGGGTCTCATTGATAATGTCACACAGCAACTTCGACATCTTTTTGTGAGCCTTCAGAGCTTTAGAATTGTGAGGCATAAAAGGAAATGTAAAATATCTAAAAGAAAAATGTTACAAATATTATAACTCGTAACCAAACCTTTAAAAGATTTTTTAAGAAAATTCTTTACATATTCTTTGAAACAAAGATTGAAGTAATAGACCTAAAAAGTAAGTTTTAACGATCTAAAGCATATGTTGAAATATCTTTCATTTAGAAAAAAACCAGTTTCTTCCGTCATTAGATAGAAATTATTCGTTGTTCAAATATAACGAAAGAATAAAAATTTGAACTCAAGTTTCAGAGTCTAAAGATACGTGTATAAACAAAACGGTACTCTATCATGGATTTTGGTCAACGTTTAGATGACTATTCAACCTTATTGGTGATGGAACATTGACAAATGCATGTAATACGTGACTTTTTTAAATTTAGACTGAAAACATTTACTAAAGTCTTCGGTACTCAGATGCAAATGCGTTGATACTTTCTGACATTTGCTTAGAATGTCTTGAAATTATAAAAATCTCCATTTATCTTTCTAGAACTATTATTCAGTTATACAACGTTAAAATTTGAATTCTTAAATAATCTACAGTATTCTGATTTTCCTATAAAAATGTTTTTTATGGTAAACTGAAATATTTCTGAGTTGCATACAGCAGGGTTGCTTAAACTTTATCCGTTCGAGATTTCTCTAATAAAGGAAACGAAATGAACAAATTGGTATTAAACTAAAATACATTTAATTAAATACAATTATTTAGCAAATTTTAATGATATCTTTTCAGTTAAGTGATTTTTTCTTTAACTGTTCTTACCAATTTCGATGAATCTGAAAATGGAAGACCGGTTTTGAGATCGCAATAATTTTCTACGAGGCGCCACTTGGGTGTCGCGATATAGCGCAGGCATACGCATTAAACACAGTTCCACACCCAAAACGCCACTGACAATAAATATATTATAAGCTATTTAATTTTAAAGAAAATTTGAGTTTTGCTTAAATGAGTTGAAAAAAAAAAAGAAATGTGTCATTTGGAAGTCGCTTACTTAGCGAAGGTTCCACATAAAAGGATACTCATTATGCATTCTATTTGTATTGCGTAGAACTTGTTGAACTTTTAAAACTGTTCCTCTGTGATTCCTACTTCACCAAATAAAGCAAGGCGTAGGATTGTGTTACATCTGACTGTGAAAAGTTCAATTAAGTTGACAGGTTCTCCTTTCTTGGTTTTTAAGTCAGCGATGGTCGACTTGATGGAATCGCACAATGGACCGGCGATGCTACTTTTAAGGGAATTTGTACCGCGTTCTTTCATGGCCAACAGAAGAATTTTCTCACAACTTTCCATCGTTCTCCGTTTATGAAAGCTACACCTATTAAATAAACAGGTAGTTAGTTAATTTATTATTTGACATTCATGGTTTCATGAGAGCTAACACATCCGTCTCTGATAGATAGGGCCGACTCCTGAGTATTCCTAAGTATGCGAAATTATTGTGGCGCCCCTCCCTAGTATATATCGCATATTGGTACATATGCTAAAAGATTTAACTATAATTATTAACTATGATAATTAAGATTTAACTGTAATAAATGATTTAATTATAGTAAATGATTTAACTATGCCATGAAGACAATCCGACAATTATACTCCTTTATTATTTATTTCACAATGGTTTGCATATTAGACAAAATAATATTTTAATCTATTTCATTTACCACTATTCAATCGGCTTCCATTGGCTTTCCTCTCTATAGTGTTCCAGTCGGCATCCGTAGAAAGCGCGCGAATTTTCAAATTTATGATTAGGAAATATCGCCCCTTACACACTCGGCGCCCTGTCCCCCGGCACAGGCTGCACCACCCCTCCGCGGCCCTGCTGATGCATACGCTGTTAAAAAGTTTACTTGGAGCATTTCTTCAGATATTTATCATTATAGTAAAATTCCAATACTGATTTTTTCCATTTTTTTATTATTTTATTAGCTTTTATCTTGAAGAAAATAGATCTTTAAGTCTCAAAATTCTCCGCCTATGATCACCGCCACTTCAATCTTTCCTTGTAATACATTGCTAATATTCTTTAACTATGTTTTGAAAGTTTGTTTCTGGAATGGCAATGTTGTTTAAAAAAAGAGTAGAAAGAAAAATGTTATTTCATGTTTGAGTTTGACACTGTATTCTCATATAATAAGAACGGCCATTTTGTAGTCGGTAAACAGGAGATTCCTTATTTACAGTAATAAAGAAGAGTTTTAGTTTATAGAATGCAATATAATTTGTTATTATATTGAACACTTAACTAATTCAATGAACAAGGGCAAATTGTTTATTTGATTCAGTGATGCAACTTTAGTTGTAAAATATTTGGCGAATTATATAATATGTCCAAACATTCATGAAATTAATATGTCTTGACCCGACATATTCCAATATTGCATTTCTGTATGCATTGGAACTTTTAATTTTTAAAAATGCGAATACCAGCACTCTGAAATTTTAGTAAGTGATATAATTTAAAACCAAATGGTGTGATTGATATGTCATTCAACATTAGTTATCGTAACCAGTTTTGGTTTTTAAATTAAAATATTTTGTAAAATCTTTTCGCTATTTTTGATTTCTTTACAAATGCTTTGTTTCTTAGAACTCTGGAACTTCGCTTTTATAATAATCAGCTGTGTTAGAGGTATTTGGATGTCCATTCTGATTACTTGAAAGAGGTTGGACACGTGTCCCAAGAAGAGTCAATATTTCAATTATTTTTTGAGCAAAAAAAATTAAAGGTACATTAATTTATAAAGCGATTTCAATAAAGTGTTTCCTAATATGCTACTTATTACTTAGTATAT
>BGPR01044393.1:0-12626 GCA_013235015.1 Araneus ventricosus | reverse complement strand
GATTTAGTAACACATGCTTCGCGAACTGCTTTGTGGCTTCCCAAATTTATGTAGAGCCGTCCAGTGCATGTAAAACTGAAGATGTCTCCGTACTTTTTCTTGAAGGCGTCTAGCTGCAAATGTAAATCAGCGTTCCTTATGAAGGGCCAGTATCCAAAGTACGGCAGACCTGTAGGACCTGGAGGGAGGCCTTTATTTTTGAAGATGAAATACACTATCGTTATAATACAGAGTGCTGATGCCGTAGCGAGTGAAGTTGATGGCACTGCATCAACTATACTAGATATCCAGCCGACCTGCATACTTATGGAAGCGAATCAATCTGTAAGAAACATATTTTTAGAAATCGTTTAGAAAACACTGCGAACTAATTTTAATACTATGCCATTTAATGCGATGTATACCAAACATTCTTTACGCCATGTGTTTATTCAACTGTCGTATCTTTACGTATTGCAAAGATATTTATTAATTTCGATTGAAATTAAAAAGTTGTGTTTTGCTTTCAAGCAGATTGCTTCCGATAAAACTAAACCAGCGGGAGTGGTCTCTCCTAAACTTTCTCGTATACTCCTAACACATGTAGAGAAAACTAGAATAATAAAAGACGTCAAATAAACTTCCGTCGCAAGTAAACCAAAGTTGGAACCACGCGTGGTTTGAAGGATCAAAACAAATTCAAATCCCCTGCGCATTCTTTTGCGCAACAGGACCTGGCGAGACGCCCTAAATGTTTGCTTCCTTACAAAATCGCTCCAGAATTGGTTTTTGGCAAACTGCCAAGTTTCGGAGCGTCCGTTCTCTCTCCAATACGCACCAGTAGGCATGCGCAGGGAGTTAGTTTCAAAACTGAACAAGTATGCGATTATACAGACCGACAGACAGTCAACCCTTTGACGGATTTGGCCCAAAATTTTATACGGACCTACATTCATGACGATAAAACTGTGTACAAAATTTTATCCATCTGGCTTTTCAAGTTTTTGAGTTATAGCGTTCGCATGACCTCGAACATACAGACAGACTTCCCGTTGACGGATTTTGTCCAAAATTTGATAGAAACCTACAAATTATGTTTAAAGACCACATACCAAATTTCATTCCCGTAGCTCTAATAGTTTTCGACTTATCGTGTTCACAGACACACACACAAACAGACATAATTCCAAAATTGTGTTTTTCGGACTCAGGGAGGTCTAAAACGTGGAGATTCGTCAAAATCTCGAGTTCGAATTTTTTGACGATTACAATACTTTCTCTTTGTATACTTCGTATACGAGAAAGTAAAAAGATTGCATAAGCCTTTCTGCAATAAATTTTCTTGAGACACTGTGGACGCTTTCTATGAAATTAACGGTAAACCATTGTTTTTTCTGCCAAAACAGCTTGAATAACAAATTACAAATTGCCATTAATATATTTCTCTAATCTTAAACTTTTACGATGAACTTCAGGTTGGAATCGAGTTATTAAACACTGCAACTCTGTTAAATGTAAATATGGGATTCCTATTTTGAAATTAAGAGCATATTTGCAATCAGTAATAGGTGCTAAAGTTGCTTTGCTATCATAAATTTTTTCCTGGCATGGTTTTTTCTTATTTATAAAAATTGTGAAAACCATCGGAAGTATTAAAACATATTTAGAAATGTTATTTTGTTTTGAACTACTATTTAAGTAAGCATCAATACTATTTTAAAGACAAAATGATAAAATCATTGTCTTGTAAAAGAGGAAATACTCTCTTTTGAATAATTAGTTAAAAATAAAAATATTTGTATATCCTGAACTAGATTTTAGAAAATTGAATGAGTTTGTACTTACTTTTGACGCAAAATAGATCTTTAATACTACAGATTTGCACTACTCGGAATGATATGATACAGCTGCGCCGCCCCTCGTTAGAAACGTAAATGTATTCTCTCGATTTTATATCAGAAAAATGATAACACCAGTGTTCGGAAATTCAACTTCTTTTGTTTAAAGCCTTGAGGAATTTTTGTTATTGAGATAATATCTTTTATATTTCCGGATATTAATATATCTAAAACTAAAACTTAATCATGAAATGAAGTTTACAAGACTTTTGTTTTTCATTTACTGAAGTAGGGGAAGTTAGGACAAAATGGCGATGTTAACATTTAACGATTTTTAATAAATTCGGTTTTGAGGTAAATTTTTTTCTTTGCATATATTATTAGACTGACCTTTTGTTGCGTTGTACTTAAATTGAGAAATTTTTATTTCAATATTATCAAAGTTATTTATCCATTTAAAATAAGCAAAGCAAAGGTGCCAACTTGTCCTGGTACCGGGGCAAGATGACTTCGCCCACGGAACAAGATGAAGATTATGACAAAAGTTCAATGCATTTTTATTTTTTAGAAAATTTAAGGCAGAACACTAATTAATTAAAAGTTTTTAAGTATTTATTTCTTGATTAGCATGCAATGAAAGGGTGATTTTAGTTAAAATTTGAACTTTTAGAAAATTAATATAATTCAAACCAGTATTTTTCATTTACAGAATTTCGAAACCAATTTTTCTCATTCCTGAGGGCCACCATGTATGGCATTTGCGACACTCTATTTAATCTTCTGATGGAAGTCTAACATAGATTTTATAACATGCAGGTAACTTTATGTTCATATGGAGGTTTCATTTTTTTCTTTGAAAGTTTGAACTGACGTCATGAGTGTCAGAAGTTTGGGCTTTTTAAAGGAATCAATCTTCAGTTTCTTTGTAATAACTCCTTTTATGCACCCTAACCTCTTGTGTTTGCTGCCTTAAACGTTATTCCACTTTCTGTGTGTCTTTCTGAACCGACATTTCTTTCATTAAAAATTTAAGCTTGTTATTAAAATATTAAATTAAAATTAAAATATTAAAATATTTTCTGTAGGTCTCACACCGTGCAACATGTGATGGAACAGATAGTGGATCACATAACTCAAGAAAATTATACAAGATAACTAAAAACCAACTTATGTATTCTTCAAAAAGAAAACACTAAAAAGCACTTTGTCCAAGATGATGATGTCGTCAACTTGGCCCTGCCAATTTTCCCTCATCGACAATGTTAAAAGTCTTTTTTGGGTGGGATTAATATGAATCAAATAAAAATAGTGATTTTGAAAAGTGTATTGTCTAATGTAGTAATGTAACTCTTCTTAATAAAAATCAAGCTAATCATACTATATTTTCAAAACAAGCTGGGACAATATTACAAATCACGAATTCTTTAATCAGATTTAAAATAGTTTAAGTTTTTAAGGGAGAAAGTATATAATTTTTGGAAATAATTAGGCATAAATGGAAAAGACATCTTATGCTATTCAATTAATATCTCCAACTTCCATATTTTAATTTTTGATCCACTGTATCTCGCGTTTTTTATTTCAGACATCTAAGCAAGATGCTTTTGTTTGATAGAGATGTATAAACTGGCATTTGGGAGCATAAGGAAGAGTATCAGTGTCTTATCATATGCAGTTACTTTTAAATCAAATTAATTTATATAATTTGCAAATGGCCCGTTTTAAATAATACATTGTGCTGCTTACTGAAATAAATAGTTTTTAATGTAGATTTTGAGCAAGAAATACAGCATGAGATCTTCAAAATTATATCATTCTATGGTTGTACCCTATCGTAAATACTGTTACCAATTAATTGATTCATGTTTGGAATGAGGATTCATGTTATTCCTCAGTCAGACGCTCAGATCAGTCATTTTTTGACTCGATTTGCTTTAGTCTAGCTAACTTATGCTTCCGATAAATTATATTTAGCCATGCAGACTTTCATTTGATAGATTCAGACCAAAAGAAATAAGTGAAGAGTTAGATGCAAACATGCCAGGCTCATCGTCAGATTTCGGAAGTCTATGCGTCATCTAACATTGAATTTATTGATGTAGCAATGAACTCTTCTCAAGTTCACAGGGACTTTCCCCGATGGATTTTGTTTTGTGACCTTGTGACTTTAAACCTGCACACACCCCTCCAAACTTCCGCCCCACGCCAGTGGGAGAGCGTTTGGCCACTACGTATGATTTAGCGTGCAGCGAGTTTTCAGAGGAATCGGGTTTCGAGCCGGAAACCCTCCGGTCTCGAAGTCGAGACCTTACCACTAGGCCACCTCAGCCTAGTATTAAATTATCTTGATGGAAATCAAAACAACCAAGCATATAAGAGGTGTGAATTATAAAAAAAACATTTAGTACAAAAATTGTAGCAGCCTTTAGCAACACATCAAAACTTAGGTCAATTTACACCAAATGTCTATAGATTACATGCCGCGATAGGCTTGCCATGGAGCAAGTTCTTAACTTTTCTTGTGTTATTTAAAAACTTTTCGACTTGTGCTTTATGAATGTGTAAAATTACTTATTGTCATCTTATTAAACAAAAGATAAGGGGTAGGGAAATTCCGGTAATAATTTGTGGACACCTTGTAGAATGCTTGCATGGGAGACAACCCTATAGAGATGAGATTCTTGATGTGATTTGAATTCATTCTTATATTATGCTTTTCCCGGAAAGATGTTTATTTATTTATTTAGCACTCGCTTCCTCTACTTATCGAAACGTATGCAAGGTACATATTAAACGGCGAGGAAGATTCATAATAGAGAATATTTTAATTTTATCAGTTTTAAAAATGTTCACTTTCCGTTTATAATAACATTTGACAGAATCTATTTCGAAAATTTATATTTTATTTCAGAGTCTCATTTAATGAAAATGCAATTTTATAGCAATAGTATCTCTTCCTGTAAATAATATATTTAGTATATTTATTGGACGATTTATTTAATATACTAAATAATATATTTAGTATATTAAATAATATATTTAGTATTGCTAAAGAAGAATCCTGAGCAGCGCTCTGTTATTACAGGATATCAAAAGGAAGAAAATTCTGGTGAAAACTTTTGATTTAAGGATTTTTATTCAATTGGTGAATTTTGTGATTTTAAATCTAATATCCATTATTTCAGTATATATTTTTAATTTTTAAAGATGATTTTAAAACCATTGGAAAAGATATGTGAAAGTTAAAGGTGGGAGGCATAAAATCAGCAAAGCAACTCAATTTTATTCAGTTAGGTAGGTTTTTCATTCTCTTTAATGAGGCTGATTTTAAAATGTGCATTTTTTTCCTATTAATTTATCATTACAGGTTTTGGTATGGTAGCTATAAGCAGAAAAACTGACCACAAAAGATTTTGACTTTCCATTCGATTCATTTGTAAAATTTATTGCATGTAATGGAAATCATTCATTTGTTGAATGAAATTCAAGATAATTGCCGTATCGAGTATTTTTTTAAAAGCTCCAACAGAACTATTCAAATCAGTAAGCGCAAATTATAACGAAAATGCATTTTGTAAAAATATAACTTTCAAACATTAAGGCAAGAAAGGTAAGATTACAAGAAGGCTCTGAGAAAAACAATCATAATCTTCTTCATTCAAGAATTTCTTTCAAATTAAAAAAAACACAGAATAACTTGAAAATATTTTTTTCAACCATAAATAGGTTTTTAATTTTTTATTCAAAAAATAAAAGCATATAAACATAATATTACTATCAAGGTCTTACAGAACAGAAAACACTCTTGTTCATCAGTTATTAGTTCTTGGTTTAGCACAAATAAGTAAATTGCCGGTCATAAATTCTTCATAAGAAATTTTCTTTGTTTCTCTAGGTAATGTCAGTTGAAAGTTTTGTATTAATGTAACCAAAAGCAAAAATGTCTGCATCATTACGAAGCCTTCCCCTAAACAGGATCGCTTACCTGAAAGGTGAAAAATGTAAAATGAAATGAGAGAAATTACTGCATTATTTAATTGGCTATTTTCGTTCATGATAAAATCATTATTTTCCAATAAAACATCCTATCGTTTTGTTGCTTCTTACATAGCATTTTGTACAAGAATACAATTACAAATTGCTTTTGAAAACTGTGTTAATCTGAATATATTGAATATCAAGCAACATTTTGAAATATAAGCCAACTAATAGCACAATTGTTGTCAATATTACATTCTCCAAAAATTTTCAGAACTTAAGTTTTTAGCCTTATTTCAGAATCTTTCTTTAAGTCCAGTTTCGATTCAGCAGTTAAACATATGTCAGGAGCGATCTACGCTCTACGAACAGGGAGGTATATAACGGTTTGGATACTTTGGAAACCATTGTTTTCTTAATATTCACGAACACCTCTGATAGTAATTTAAAACTGGTGGGCGTGTTTTAAACATTTTAGATTTCGTTACTACATATGCGAAGTATTTCTTACGTTGCCATCGCATTTTCGCATTCTTTATACACTGTATAATCGATGTTCTGAGTACCTAATTTTGCATTTTGCAGGATCTCGCTCTTGTTTCTGCCACATTTCTTACATTTCAGTTTCTTAATGCATTAAGTTTCTTAAAGTATTATCTTATGCTTACCCATTCCAAACAAAATTGGAGACTCTGCCTTCCTCTTTCCTTCGATAAATCGAGATGGATTGAATTTTTCAGGTTCTTCGTACACTTTTGGATCATGATGGGAAGAATAAAAGTCGAGAAGCACTATTGCTCCTTTGGGGATTCTGTATCCACCTAGAGTGGCTTCTTCTATAATAAAATTTGAATAAGTAAATATTATAAAGAACACAAAGATTCTCATTTTTAAAACTGCTCCACAGAGCAAACAAACGCTTGAAAATATTTTGAACGATGTTTTCCTCGAAATCAGATGAGCTGCCATTTTATGAGAAGCATTACAATTGTCGTTTTAAAAGGCATTAAAAACTAACTTTCATACAAAAACTGATTAAAAGATCGTGTTTCGTTAGCCCGGCAGCAACCGAAATATGCTCAAAATGTGGCCCTTTTCCCTTGGCGAGAGTTATTAAAATTCGCACCAAATGTGCCAGACAAAAACCTTCCATCACTAAACATCCGACCACGGAGGTCACTGATGGCGATTTCTCTTATTTTTGCGTCTGATGCAATATGATACTTTCCTGTTATTAAAGTATCCTTTTACGTCAGGCAATAAATGCTGTCCGGCCAACGTGAAAGCACCACTTAAAGATTACACTTCTGAAACTTGAGCAGGGAAATTCTGTAAAGCATTAAAATGAATACATAAAAGGGAACAAGTGCTTCTGAAACACTAAGTTGGACTTTTATGACTTCGAATGAAGGCCTTCTGACAAAGCACATGTTTTTTTATTTGCATGGTGTTTCTTTCAGTACATATACAACAATCTTACTTTAACCAGCATGGTGATTTTTAATTATGTTGAGAATCCAGTGAAGATAGCGGCCAATGAATTGTCAGTTTACTGGGCAAATTACAATAACACATGAAAATGAAAGTGTAATATATTTCACCTTTCGCACATACGAGACTTAAATGTAACTTTTATTTTGGGAACATCTTTTCAAATAAGCACTTAGAGAAACTTTCCTTCATTAAGTTTTTGTTTACAATAGACTATTATGTATTAGAACGGGAATTCCTTTTCTTCGGTTAATGAAAATATCCAAAACTCATATTCCAATAAAGGCAATTTTCGATTTCTTTTTTTATGATATGTGTAATGGAAACTACTGGAATTTTCGCAAAAAATGCCTGTAAATGAATTTTAGTTTCGGACATTTACGAGTTTCAGCTGAAGCTTTTTTTACTGGGTGCATCCAATCAGTGTTTCGTTCTTTTCTTCAATATATCTCTTACTTATATCTTCAACTCAAAATTTTTCACTTAAAAGTCTGCGTTTTCTATATTTAATTTATAGTTTATAGTACATTTTAAATTCATTGGCATAATCAGAGGACCAGCCCCGAGAAAAATTATTTTGAAAAAGTAAATATAGAAAGAATTCGTTTCGACAAATATCCAAATTTTTAGCATTGGATATTTGCACATTAAATAAGCATACCTACATTCAAATAGAAAAACTGTAAAATGTTAAGATAGACCAATTTTTTTTATCTTAGAGATTCCACTTTTTTATACATTTATTTTTTTCGCATTCAGGCTTTTCTTACTACAGGATTCAAAGCGATAGCAGAATTTAACAGAGCATCAAATCATTATTTTTTAATAAACTCAGTGAGGAGTAAGCAAGTGTTGAGTGTTTTTTTTTTGTCTTTAGGTCATTTTTTGTAGTTTGGAATAAAACTTAATGAGATAAATCTACAGCTAAATGTTGAATCTTGGTTAAATGTTACAAGTAGATACTTATTTCGACGAAATGATTATTTTTCGACACAAGAAGCTGTCTTTTGGAACTGAATACTATTATTTACTTTCAAAATGAGAAAAAAATCATGCTTCATGGTTATTTTTTGATTTCGGTTCTCAATAGTAATTACCCCATTTCGGGATGAGAATTAGATGTAATGTTGAAGAACAAATATTATTTCAGTCCACTTTAATAACCTCAGGAGACTATATACAGGATGATTCAAAAGTCCTTATGCAAACTATAACGATAGTCAGGCATACAGAAACAAGTAAGTTTTATAATAGTACAAGGGGCCGCAAATGCAAAGTGTGACCGCTACAGGACGCTCTTTGAAAGCGATTTGAGTAAAAGAAAAGGATTCAATAAGTGAAATGTACAACACAAGTTTAATGGAATAGAAATTCACAGCAATATTAATTGCATGAATAACAATCTGCGAGGAGTGTGTCACTTCGTGCTGTAAGTCCTGTAAATACTTAATACATTCCAAAGTTTGTCTTTCATACTAATTTTGTTGTTTGTTATTCTGATGAATGGATTTCCGATCCCATCCAATGACTTTTAATGTTGGTTCAAGATTAGAATGAACAAGATGTCGTTATTAGGATTTGGGTTGAGTCAGAAAATTTAATCACGATAAGCTAAATTCTTCCTGAATGCTAGTCTAGTAAGAGCATTTCCATACGCTGCTCAAATTTTATAATGATCCTGTATAACTAGATAGCTAAAGAGAGAGATAACTGGATAGAAAGGGAAAGAGGTCAGTGGAAGAAGGGATTACGTTACACCTGTTTACATTTCGAGATTACCTTGAAGTTGGTACCTGGTGTGGCAATGTAATGTCAGCACTCACAGCTGGAGCCATCTAGCGGCTAGAGGCGGGAATATATGCAAGCCCATACTTCCGTTTGAAAAGTACCATATCAAAGAATTCGAAGTTGAATTCCTCGACACTACAAATTTCTCACATAACCCCTTCTTCTACTCTCCCCATCATTTATTACTAACCCTAGTGATAAGGCGTCACCTCGTGGCCGGAGGGTTCCAGGTTCGAAACCCGATTCCACTGAAGATCCGTCGTGTATGGGTCCTGTTGCACGTTAAATCATACGTAGGGGATCAAACGTCCTCCCACCGGTGTGATGCGGAGCTTTGGAGAGGGGGTACCAACTCAGGTGTCTTCCCCGTCATCTGACTGCGGTTCAAAATGACGAGGTCCTTCCCAAAATCTCCCTTTTGATACTTCAAAACGGGACGTTGATATAACTAAGCTAAACTAAACTAAAATCAACGGATGAAACGCTGAAACCTTTGAAGTTAAAATTTCTTTTACCCGTGAAATACTCTGCGGTAGGATCTCCTCTGCTTCGTCGTTTGTCCCTTTCTTTGAAATATTCGCCAATGATATCCCGAGGAGTTTCCTCGTCGTAAGTTGTCTTGTGCTCATCGATTATGTCTTGAATTAATTTCACGGGTCTCATTGATAATGTCACACAGCAACTTCGACATCTTTTTGTGAGCCTTCAGAGCTTTAGAATTGTGAGGCATAAAAGGAAATGTAAAATATCTAAAAGAAAAATGTTACAAATATTATAACTCGTAACCAAACCTTTAAAAGATTTTTTAAGAAAATTCTTTACATATTCTTTGAAACAAAGATTGAAGTAATAGACCTAAAAAGTAAGTTTTAACGATCTAAAGCATATGTTGAAATATCTTTCATTTAGAAAAAAACCAGTTTCTTCCGTCATTAGATAGAAATTATTCGTTGTTCAAATATAACGAAAGAATAAAAATTTGAACTCAAGTTTCAGAGTCTAAAGATACGTGTATAAACAAAACGGTACTCTATCATGGATTTTGGTCAACGTTTAGATGACTATTCAACCTTATTGGTGATGGAACATTGACAAATGCATGTAATACGTGACTTTTTTAAATTTAGACTGAAAACATTTACTAAAGTCTTCGGTACTCAGATGCAAATGCGTTGATACTTTCTGACATTTGCTTAGAATGTCTTGAAATTATAAAAATCTCCATTTATCTTTCTAGAACTATTATTCAGTTATACAACGTTAAAATTTGAATTCTTAAATAATCTACAGTATTCTGATTTTCCTATAAAAATGTTTTTTATGGTAAACTGAAATATTTCTGAGTTGCATACAGCAGGGTTGCTTAAACTTTATCCGTTCGAGATTTCTCTAATAAAGGAAACGAAATGAACAAATTGGTATTAAACTAAAATACATTTAATTAAATACAATTATTTAGCAAATTTTAATGATATCTTTTCAGTTAAGTGATTTTTTCTTTAACTGTTCTTACCAATTTCGATGAATCTGAAAATGGAAGACCGGTTTTGAGATCGCAATAATTTTCTACGAGGCGCCACTTGGGTGTCGCGATATAGCGCAGGCATACGCATTAAACACAGTTCCACACCCAAAACGCCACTGACAATAAATATATTATAAGCTATTTAATTTTAAAGAAAATTTGAGTTTTGCTTAAATGAGTTGAAAAAAAAAAAGAAATGTGTCATTTGGAAGTCGCTTACTTAGCGAAGGTTCCACATAAAAGGATACTCATTATGCATTCTATTTGTATTGCGTAGAACTTGTTGAACTTTTAAAACTGTTCCTCTGTGATTCCTACTTCACCAAATAAAGCAAGGCGTAGGATTGTGTTACATCTGACTGTGAAAAGTTCAATTAAGTTGACAGGTTCTCCTTTCTTGGTTTTTAAGTCAGCGATGGTCGACTTGATGGAATCGCACAATGGACCGGCGATGCTACTTTTAAGGGAATTTGTACCGCGTTCTTTCATGGCCAACAGAAGAATTTTCTCACAACTTTCCATCGTTCTCCGTTTATGAAAGCTACACCTATTAAATAAACAGGTAGTTAGTTAATTTATTATTTGACATTCATGGTTTCATGAGAGCTAACACATCCGTCTCTGATAGATAGGGCCGACTCCTGAGTATTCCTAAGTATGCGAAATTATTGTGGCGCCCCTCCCTAGTATATATCGCATATTGGTACATATGCTAAAAGATTTAACTATAATTATTAACTATGATAATTAAGATTTAACTGTAATAAATGATTTAATTATAGTAAATGATTTAACTATGCCATGAAGACAATCCGACAATTATACTCCTTTATTATTTATTTCACAATGGTTTGCATATTAGACAAAATAATATTTTAATCTATTTCATTTACCACTATTCAATCGGCTTCCATTGGCTTTCCTCTCTATAGTGTTCCAGTCGGCATCCGTAGAAAGCGCGCGAATTTTCAAATTTATGATTAGGAAATATCGCCCCTTACACACTCGGCGCCCTGTCCCCCGGCACAGGCTGCACCACCCCTCCGCGGCCCTGCTGATGCATACGCTGTTAAAAAGTTTACTTGGAGCATTTCTTCAGATATTTATCATTATAGTAAAATTCCAATACTGATTTTTTCCATTTTTTTATTATTTTATTAGCTTTTATCTTGAAGAAAATAGATCTTTAAGTCTCAAAATTCTCCGCCTATGATCACCGCCACTTCAATCTTTCCTTGTAATACATTGCTAATATTCTTTAACTATGTTTTGAAAGTTTGTTTCTGGAATGGCAATGTTGTTTAAAAAAAGAGTAGAAAGAAAAATGTTATTTCATGTTTGAGTTTGACACTGTATTCTCATATAATAAGAACGGCCATTTTGTAGTCGGTAAACAGGAGATTCCTTATTTACAGTAATAAAGAAGAGTTTTAGTTTATAGAATGCAATATAATTTGTTATTATATTGAACACTTAACTAATTCAATGAACAAGGGCAAATTGTTTATTTGATTCAGTGATGCAACTTTAGTTGTAAAATATTTGGCGAATTATATAATATGTCCAAACATTCATGAAATTAATATGTCTTGACCCGACATATTCCAATATTGCATTTCTGTATGCATTGGAACTTTTAATTTTTAAAAATGCGAATACCAGCACTCTGAAATTTTAGTAAGTGATATAATTTAAAACCAAATGGTGTGATTGATATGTCATTCAACATTAGTTATCGTAACCAGTTTTGGTTTTTAAATTAAAATATTTTGTAAAATCTTTTCGCTATTTTTGATTTCTTTACAAATGCTTTGTTTCTTAGAACTCTGGAACTTCGCTTTTATAATAATCAGCTGTGTTAGAGGTATTTGGATGTCCATTCTGATTACTTGAAAGAGGTTGGACACGTGTCCCAAGAAGAGTCAATATTTCAATTATTTTTTGAGCAAAAAAAATTAAAGGTACATTAATTTATAAAGCGATTTCAATAAAGTGTTTCCTAATATGCTACTTATTACTTAGTATAT